>QRFJ01001292.1:72172-101267 GCA_006176705.1 Cocos nucifera | reverse complement strand
CTCGGTGGTAGAGGAGCAGCCCTATGATGATCATGAGAATCAAGTCCAGAAGCCCATGGCCATGGCAGAGTGAAATAATAGAAAGAGTTTCTATTTAGGTTTTCACATCGAACTTGAATCGAATGATTACATCATATAACAGAAACTAGGGTTTGACGAGTTCACCTTAACCCTAATCTGATCAGGGCTCAAGATAGAAGAACTTAATCACACAGGTAGCTACACCAAGAGGTTCGCATTCAGCTCTGATGGGTTGCCACCATATACTGCTAGGTGTCACTGGTGGATTTTGGGAGCAATTAGAATGATTTAGATGATCGATCATTCTAGCTGTTCGAATCAGAAGAGTTCTGATCCATCGAAAGGAGTTTCGATGATGTCGATGATAGAGATCATGACATATCCCATTACCATACAGAACTGAACCTAACTGGGTCACACAAATAAGGGTTTGAATTTGGTGATCATCAATTGAACTGATCTAGTTCAATTGATCTGAATGAGATTCAATTAGGTTCAAGGAAATCGTGCTAGCACTCGATTGAACCTAACGTTCTTCTTTTACTATCATAAATAGTTGTCCTGACTGAGTCAAAGGAGTTTGTGCTCAATCAGAGGCCTTCACTTGGTCTGGCTAGAGTCTATCCAGGTTAAAAAAGGATTGTCTTATTTTGTAAGACAATACCTACCATTTCTCATCCTTTGACTTTGGTCAAAAGTTGATCTTTGACTGGTCAAATGTTGACCATTGATACTTTGACTTTTGTCCATATGTCATGCACCTATTGAAGAGCTGGTGGGAGCTTGTCCCCCTGCTAAAACCTGACAAGGAGGAGGGCGTACGCCAAGGAGCTGGAGGCGCCCAGGAGTCTCTGTTGGATAGGGACTCCATCTTTTTTTGGATTTTGATTAGACTCCTCCTAAGAACCAACTTTGACTGATCTTAGGTGCCATCTAAGGATGAATCCAAGAGACTCTATTTTTACCAATCAGATTTAGATCTGATTTCATAAAGGGTTGTGATTGGTTGGGAAGAAGAGGAGTTGGATCACGCATAGTCTATAAATAAGATCCTGCGCCCAACTCAAAAAGCAATACAATTTCCTACGCCCCAAGGCTGCCTCTCCCTCCTCCTCCATGCCAAGTCCATCTTCTCCCTCTCCTCTCCATGCCCAAAGTAGTTTGGGATTTAAGTTGGTGCAATCTAGGTGAGAGAAAGACAACAGAAAGCTAGAAGGCTACGCTGCTGCAAAGGACAACTGCTGATCTTTGAAAGCTATTTTGAAGATCCTCCAAATCAGATTCAGATTTGATTTTTGGAGATGTAATAGAGAAGAAGAGGATCTTCAGATCTAGTTTGAGTAGATACTGATAGAGGTCAGGCACTTGCATGGCTAGATCCAGAACCTTCCACTGCTTACAGGATCATCAACGGGTAATAGGATTACCCTACATCAAGGTAAATTAAATATGATTTAATTTATCTATATTTTATTTTTATTATTAGAATAATAAAGATTATATCTAAAATATTCTAGATCTAATTTGGATTAAAGAAAAAAATTTTGAAATATATCTCTTGATCTGATCAGATCTGAACGAACCTGATCCGAAAAATCAGGATTTTCCTTCAACTGGTATCAGAGCCAAGGTTCTAAAAGTATTTAGATCTAATTTTAAATTTATTTTAATTAAAAAATAAGTGATTTTAGATGTCACATGAGATGTGATCAGATCTGAAATTAGAAAAAAATTAAAATTAAATGATTTGGATCTAAGATTAGAAAATATGCATGACTAGTTCTAAAATAGAATAGTTCTATAGAATAGTCTTGCATGTTTTCAATTTAATTTGATTAAATCATATTTTAGATCTATTTATTTACTATTTTTTGATATTATAATTGGTTATAATAACATCTAAAAAATAGTAAATAAAAATTATTTAATTTTAAACATCATATGAGATATGATTGATGCATGTCTAGACTAGTTGTAGAATAGTTCTACATAATTGTCTAGATTAGAATTTATTTTGATTAGATCAATTTAAATCTAATTTTTTAGATTATTATGAGATAATTTAGATCTAAAAATATGCATGATTCGATACATGAGATGTATGCAAAATATGCCATGATTAGATCTAATTTGTATATGAGATATATGATATAGATCTAAAACTATTTTGTAGTATTGCATGTTCCTGATTAAGGCATTCCTCTTGGCCGTCCGATCATAAGAATGAAGAAGGATTTAAAGGCCCTCTCTTCCCATCGATGGGGTGTTCTTATGACGTGTAGGGGTGCTGTGCATTCGTCCTTAATCAGAAACCCAAAACTTACTTTCTGCAAAACCCTAGATCCTGAAACCCTAGGATTTATTGTGCATATTTTGTTTATGAACCCTACTTAATTAAGAATTAAGATTATGAAATATTAATTAGGTCTAAAATTGAGAATTTTAGATCTAAGACATATTCATAATACTGGGTTCGGGCTTGGGTAGCTCAATTAGGTCTAAGCGGTTGATCAAACCGAATCAAGAGTTGGTTAGATGGGATCAACAATGCTTAAATTGACCAGCCTAATAGGATTAAGTCTGGGTCAAGATCGAGTCACGATCAAGCAAGACCTAATTAGGCTCAGAGGTTAGAGTCTGGATTGTAGGCTAACCCAATTGGTTCTGACTCAACAATTTGGTGTCTAAGGTAAGTTTGGCACATACGACCGACTGGTTTTTAATTGGAAGCTACTCGACCTGAATGCATTCTTGTACGAGTTAATGGCATATTCCTTCCACCGGTCTCACTTACCTGGCCATATCTGTTGACACAGTTCTGATCTGAGGTGGTCAATAATCCGAGCTAACCCATGCCACTAGGTTAGTCATAATTGTTATGACTATGACAAGTCTAGTTTAATGAGACCTGAATCAATTCTCCCTAAGAAAAGATTAAGTCTGAGGTCTTCCACCATTGTAGATGTGCGGGCCCTTCCGGGGTTGATTGTTCTCGGCTGGATACAGTGGCTCAGTTGCACCGGAAAGATGCAACCATGTCTATTAGGCATTGGATGCTATGGGCTGGAGGATGAGTTGGGCTCAATATTCTGGATATGGTGAGAGACTCAATTAGGAATCCAGTCTATGCAAATGGTGGGTCTGACTTAACTAAGGAGTGGATCAATATTCTGGATACGGTGAGATTCATGAATTAGAGACCAAGTTTGGGTGCACCATGATTAGAGAATCATTGAACAAGAGTTGTTCACTCATTGGCTAACCCATCACCAATAACTGTTAGGTGAGGTGATGAGTCAGTTGGTGAGACCGCACCACCCACTAGAAATCATTAATCATGGAAGATTTTCGCATCTCTATAGAGGGAGTGTAGGGATCCGAGAAAATAGTGGGAGCTAATTTATTTAAAAATAAAATTTCTAAATAAATTGGTCAAGTCATAATTACAGTATCTAACTAGAATCTTTGACTCTCTACAGGAAAAATGTCTGCGTCCAACCCATTAGCACGTATCCTGGACACACATAGACTGACTGGACCCAATTATAAAGATTGGCTCAGGAAACTACAAAATCATTTTGGGTTCTGAGAAGTTAACCCATGTATTGGACCAGGACCCTCCCACCTTACCAGCCCGTCCATCCACTGAACAGAGAGCGTCTCTGGAAAAAATGGATAGACGAAGATAATAAGGCCAGATATTACATGTTGGGCTCGATGTCTGATGAGCTCCAGCGCCAACATGAAGATATCGGGACTGCTCGCCAAATGTTGGCTCACCTGCAGGAGATGTTTGGTGAACAGAGTCGCGCAGCCAAGTATCAAGTCACGAAATGACTTTTTAAGGCTAAGATGCGTGATGGGCAGTCAGTCCAAGATCACTGTCTGATGATGATCAAGGACATGGAAGAGCTTGAGAAGCTCGGTGTGAAGTTAGACTTGGATCTGCAGAACGATATTATTCTGCAATCCTTGACTGATGCATATGGGCAATTCATCATGAATTACCACATGCATAAACTTCAAAATTCCTTGGCCGAATTAATGAATATGCTGGTTACCGCTGAGCTTTCTATGAAAGGTTCTAAAGGCTCAGTTCTTGCTATGGAACGGACTTCTTCCAAAAGAAAGTCTTATGGAAAGAAAAAAAAGTCTGTGAAAAAGCAAAAGGTGGAAGGATCAAAGAAGAAGAAGGCAGAGCCGAAGAAAAGGACCGATGTCAAAGGAAAGTATTTCCATTGCAACAGCGACGGCCATTGGAAGCGGAACTGCCCTACTTACCTGGCCACCCTGAAGAACAAGAAGGAAGGTCCTTCTGGAGGTATGCTCGTTATTGAGTCTAACCTTACGGTTTCTTCTGCATCCAGTTGGGTGCTTGACTCTGGTTCTAGTGCTCATCTGTGCACTTCCATGCAGGGTCTTGAGGATAGCAGGAGGCTGAGGGATGGAGACATGATCCTACGCATCGTTAGTAATGGAGCAAGAGTTGCTGCAGTAGCCGTGGTGGAAACATACCCTCTTCGATTACCATCTGGTTTAGACTTAGTTTTGAAAGACTGTTATTATGTGCCTGCAGCTAGCAGGAATTTGATTTCTGTTTCATGCTTAGCACAAGAAGGCTATGTGATTACCTTCTTTAAGGACCATTGTAACATTCTTTATGAAAGAAATAAAATTGCAAATGGTTTCCTTATTAATGATCTTTATCAGCTACATATTGATGTATCTGTTCTAACTGTCGAGCAAAACCGTGAATGCCAAACGACCTAGGGATAGTCCAAACGACAAATATCTATGGCACCTGAGATTAGGTCATATAGCAGAAGATAGGATCAACAAATTGAAGAAAAATGGGCTATTGAGTCCATTGACTTTTCCGAGTCATATCCAACTTGTGAATCTTGTCTTCAAGGCAAAATGACTAAACTCCCTTTTGTTGGACATGGGGAGAGGGCCACAGATCTCCTTGCGCTAGTACATACTGATGTATGCGGCCCATTTGATGTGCCGGCTAGAGGCAATTTTGTCTACTTCATTATCTTTACCGATGATCTGTCTAGGTATGGGTATGTGTATCTTATGAGACACAAGTCTGAAGCTTTTGAAAAGTTCAAAGAATTCAGACATGAAGTAGAAAAACAAACTGGAAAAACCCATTAAGGTTCTTCGATCAGATCGAGGAGGTGAATACCTTAGCCGGAGAATTCCTAGACTATCTCAAAGGAAAATGGCATAGTCTCTCAATGGACTCCACCAGGAACACCTCAACTCAACGGGGTTTCAGAATGGAGAAATCGGACTCTATTGGATATGGTTCGATCCATGATGAGCTTCACAGACCTCCCTGATTTTCTTTGGGGACATTCATTATTAACTTCAATTTATCTACTGAATAGGGTTCCCTCTAAAACCGTTCCTACCACACCGTATGAGATATGGCACGGTAAGAAACCAAGTCTGAGTCATCTCAGAATTTGGGGTTGTCCGGCTTCATGTCAAAAGACAACAAGCGGACAAGTTAGAGTTTAGGTCCTTTCAGAGCTCGATTCATAGGATATCCTAAAGAGTCATTAGGATACTATTTCTACATTCCAGAAGACCACAATGTGATTGTGAGTCGACATGCCATCTTTCTTGAAAAATAGTTTATTCAAGATAGCGGCATTGGAAAGCAGATTAAGCTTGATGAGAAAGTCTCACAAGTACAACGAGCTAAGGACCAATTGGAACCAAATCAGGTTGAGCCAATAAGAACACTACCTCCTCCACCTCGTAGATCGGAAAGAGTTTTCCCATCCCCCTGAAAGATACTTAGGTATTATTTCAGAGGAAAGTAGAGGAAATGTTCCTCATAGGTAATGGTGCTCATGGTGATGATCCCAAAACCTACAACGAGGCGATATCAGATATCGACTCCGAGAAATGGCTAGAGGCAATGCAGTCAGAAATTGACTCGATGCACTCAAACCAAGTCTGGACCTTGGTAGATCCACCAGAAGGTATAGTACCTATTGGGTGTAAATGGATCTTCAAGAGAAAGATTGGTGCAGATGGGAATGTGGAGACATTCAAGGCTAGACTAGTGGCAAAAGGTTATAGTCAACATGAAGGCATTGACTATCAGGATACCTTTTTCCCAGTGGCTATGCTAAAATCCATCCGCACATTGCTTGCCGTTGCAGCCTATTTCGATTATGAAATATGGCAAATGGACGTGAAAATGGCATTCTTAAATGGATATCTTGAGGAAGATATCTATATGGAACAGCCGCTAGGTTTCACATCCAGTGATACTGATCACAAGGTTTGCAAGCTGCAAAGGTCCATATATGGACTTAAGCAAGCATCTCGGAGCTGGAACACTCGTTTCAATGATGTGATCAAAAATGTTTGGTTTCATCAAAAATGAAGAGAAACCGTGTGTTTTCAAAAAGGTCAGTGGGAGCGCTGTTGTCTTCCTCGTATTGTACGTGGATGACATCCTCCTTATTGGGAATGATATTCCCATGTTGACGACAGTCAAAATATGGTTGTCCAAGGAATTCTCCATGAAAGACCTAGGTGAAGCATCCTTTATTCTAGGAATTAAGGTCTATAGGGATAGACCGAATAGGATGCTAGGACTTTCACAGAAGATGTACATAGAGGAAGTACTAAAGAGGTTTAGTATGGAAAACTCTAAGAGGGGATTAATACCCTTCAGACATGGTATTCATCTTTCCAAGAAGATGTGCCCTAGCACACCTGAGGAAATAGAATGCATGAGCAAGATCCCTTATGCTTCTGCAATAGGGAGCCTCATGTATGCCATGCTATGTACACGACCTGATATAGCCCATGCTGTGAGTGTCACAAGCAGATATCAGTCAAATCCAGGTGAAGAACACTGGACTTCTGTGAAATGTATCCTTAAGTACTTGAGAAGAACTAAGGATATGATGTTGGTCTTTGGTAACGGAGAACTCCAAGTCCAGGGATACACAGACTCGGATTTCATGTCCGATATAGATGATCGAAAGTCGACATCTAGGAGTCTGTTTGTGTGCAATGGTGGTGCTGTCAGCTGGAAAGAGTTCCAAGCAAATCGTGATAGCAGATTCCACCATGGAAGCAGAATATATCGCTGCATCAGAGGCTACGAAGGAAGCATTCTGGTATAAGAAGTTTGCTGCAGAAATCAGAGTAATGCCATCAGATGCCATTCCTCTATACTGTGACAACAATGGTACCATAGCCCTTGCTAAGGAGTCGAGGTCTCACCAAAAATCCAAGCACATTGAGCGGCGATACCACCTCATCCGTGATTACCTCGAGAAGGGTTACGTCGAGGTCAAGAGAGTCAACTCCACAGACAATGTGGCAGACCCACTTACAAAGCCATTGGGACAACAAAAGATTCGAAGCCCACCTTGAGAAGATGGGACTTAGACTTGTAGCCAATTGGCTTTAGGATAAGTGGGAGATTGTTAGATATATGTGCCCTAGAAGCCAGAATTGGCTGACACTTGTAATACACTTCTAGGGGCAAAATTATAATTTTGACTATAATCAATAAAATGGATTATTTTCTATCACATATGTGTATTTAGTGTCTGTGATACATCCTTTGAGTTAATGGTAATGATAATTCATATTTTCAAGAGTTGAAAATTTAAGACATGAATAATCATTATTAACTCATAAAATGCTTCCGACCATAGGATCATCACGAGGATGGTGATTGATCCAGAAGGTTGGTGTACAATCGCTTCTCTTTAGTAGATGAGTCTTGAGTCTATGGTGTGGAGACACCGAGAGCGAGAGTATAGGTACTCGTTAGAGAATGAGGGCACTGAGCGTGACCACCTCGAGTAGTCATTAGGAAGTCTACCTTCTCATCAATGACTGACTCGATGCTGCAGTGGTGTGTCTGGTTCTTTGACCTGAGGTGCATCGGCAGTTCACCTTGAGGGTGTTATAGTTTGACTACACCATAACTCGGTCTCCTAGCCATTTGGAATCCTGAGGTGTATGTTGGCTATAGCATGTTCATTGTAGGAACTGGATTGCATCAAGATGGAATCTATCTACCTCGGTGGTAGAGGAGCAGCCCTATGATGATCATGAGAATCAAGTCCAGAAGCCCATGGCCATGGTAGAGTGAAATAATAGAAAGAGTTTCTATTTAGGTTTTCACATCGGACTTGAATCGAATGATTACATCATATGACAGAAACTAGGGTTTGACGAGTTCACCTTAACCCTAATCTGATCGGGGCTCAAGATAGAAGAACTTAATCACACAGGTAGCTGCACCAAGAGGTTTGCATTCAGCTCTGATGGGTTGCCACCATATACTGCTAGGTGTCACTGGTGGATTTTGGGAGCAATTAGAATGATTTAGATGATCGATCATTCTAGCTGTTCGAATCAGAAGAGTTTCTGATCCATCGAAAGGAGTTTCGATGATGTCGATGATAGAGATCATGACATATCCCATTACCATATAGAACTGAACCTAACTGGGTCACACAAATAAGGGTTTGAATCTGGTGATCATCAATTGAACTGATCCAGTTCAATTGATCTGAATGAGATTCAATTAGGTTCAAGAAAATCATGCTAGCACTCGATTGAACCTAACGTTCTTCTTTTACTTATCATAAATAGTTATCCTTGATCTGAGCCAAAGGAGTTTGTGCTCAATCAGAGGCCTTCATTTGGTCTGACTGGAGCTTGTTCAGGTCAAAAAAGGGTTGTCTTATTTTGTAAGATAATACCTACCATTTTTGGTCACCTGCCATTTCTCGTCCTTTGACTTTGGTCAAAAGTTGACCTTTGATTGGTCAAATGTTGACCATTGACACTTTGACTTCTATCCACGTGTCATGCACCTATTGGAGAGCTGGTAGGGGCTTGTCTCCCTGCCAAAACCTGGCAAGGAGGAGGGTGCACGCCAGGCGCACGCCGCACGCCAGGCGCACGCCAAGGGTGGCGTGCACCCAAGCTGGAGGCGCTCAGGAGTCCCTGTTGGACAGGGACTCCATCTCCTTTTTGAATTCCGATTAGACTCCTCCTAAGAACCAACTTTGATTGGTCTTAGATGCCATCTAAGGATGAATCCAAGGAACTCTGTTCCCATCAATCAAATTTAGATCTGATTTCACAAAGGGTTGTGATTGGTTGGGAAGAAGAGGAGTTGGATCACGCATAGTCTATAAATAAGACCGTGCGCCCAACTCAAAAAGCAATATAATTCCCTACTCCCCAAGGCTGCCTCTCCCTCCTCCTCCATGCCAAGTCCATCTTCTCTCTCTCCTCTTCATGCCCAAAGTAGTTTGGGAACTAAGTTGATGTAATCTAGATAAGAGAAAGATGACAGAAAGCTAGAAGGCTACGCTACTGTAAAGGACAACTGTTGATCTTCGAAAGCTATTTTGAAGATCCTCCAAATCAGATTCAGATCTGATTTTTGAAGACATGATAGAGAAGAAGAGGATCTTCAGATCCAATTCGAGTAGATATCGGTAGAGGCCAGGCACTTACATGGCTAGATCCAGAACCTTCCGCTGCTTATAGGATCATCAACAGGTAATAGGATTACCCTACATCAAGGTAAATTAAATATGATTTAATTTATCTATATTTTATTTTTATTATTAGAATAATAAAGATTACATTTGAAATATTCCAGATTCGATTCGGATCAAAGAGAAAAATTTTTAAAATATATCTCTTGATCCGATCAGATCTGAACGAACCTGATCCAAAAAATTAGGATTTTCCTTCAGCCACCATATACTGCTAGGTGTCACTAGTGGATTTTGGGATCAATTAGAATTATCTTGATGATCGACGACTCAGATTGTATGAATCGAAAGAGTTCTGATCCATCGAAAGATATTTTGATGATATCATTAATGGAGATTATGACATGTTCCATTATCATATAGAACTGAGTCTAATTGGATCACACTAATAAGGGTTTGGATCTAGATGTTATTAATTAAGCTAATCTAGTTTGATTGATTTGGATCAAATCCAATTAGGTTCAAGAAAATCATGCTAGCAAACGATTGAACCTAACATTCTCCTTCTTTAGTCTTTCTAGGTTATCTCGACTGAACCAAATTAAATTTTGCTAATTTAGGAGCCTTGTATGGATTTGTCCTAGTCTGACTGAAACTTATCTAGATTAAAAAAGTCTTATCCTAACCTGATCTAGGCTTGTCCTAATCCATTGGATGGAAATAGGACAAGACCTACTAATTTTTGGAACTATTTGGGCAAGGCTTATCTAGAAACTCTGTAGGAATTTATCTTGATTTGACTGGATCTTATCTTGGCTTGATCAAGACTTATCCTAAATCTCATAAGATGGGAACAAGATAAAAGTTGTCTTTGCCAGATTAAGGCTTGTCCTAAAATCATGAGATGAACTTTGGACAAGCCTCTCTTGAAAATTCTAGATGGATTTCTCTTGATTTAACTGGATCAAGTCTTGGCCTGATCAAGGCTTGTTCTAACTTGGTTAGGACTTGACCTAATTCCATTGGATGGGATTTGAAAAATGTTTGTCCAAAATTCCATGAGATGGGAACAAGACAAGGGTCAAATGTTGACCTAGTTTGTAGGAAAGAAATAGGTGGTGCCCCCCCTCAGATTTTTCTCTTGGGCGTGCGTCCCTAGATGTTATGTGAGGAAGAGAGGGTGCACATCCCCTTATGGAGTGCACCCGTAGTGGATAAAGATAGAAAGAGTTGGGGTTTATCCATTCAAAGTGTTTGAATGGGTCAAAGAAGTTTGAATTGTTCAAACTTCTAGGATAGATATTATCTGCACCAACTTCCTCTTGTCCAAAGTTGTTCCATGCCATTTTCCTTTATTTTTGTGTGACAAAAATTTGAAAAAGGGGCTGTGGGGTGTGGAGATCATGGGAGAGTCCTTCTGCTTGTTGGTTTTGACCTGTTCAAAGTCACAGGTGAAGGGACTCTTAGTTTGGTCTATAAATAGGACCCTGTGCAAGCTGTTATGCATAGAAAATTCTCTATGATAAAGCCCTATCAAAATCACCATCTCCATGCCTCCCTCATCTCATACTCTCCCTCTTCTCGATGTTCAAGAGTTGGGCAAATCCTGCGAGTAAAGATCATGTCCCATTTATGCGATGATCTGCGAGAGACGATGGTGTTCGTGAGATGAACGCGCAGCCTTTAGAGTTCGTTTTGAAGGCTCTATGGGAAGACATCAAATCTGATCCTTGGAGATCAGATCTAGAAGGAGGATACTTTTAGATCTGATTTGAGTAGATATCGGTAGAGGTCTGACATGTGTGTGGCTCAATCAGAACCTCAGATCAGTCATCAAATTGTCACAATGGATAAACGATTTACCCGATCAGGTGATAACTGTTATAACTATTTTTATTTTTTATTTTTATTTTATTTCTAAATTTTAAATTAATCTAATCAAATCTAAAAACTTCAGATCTGATCAGATCATAAAAAAAATTTTAAAATTATTTTGTTGTAAATCTAATCTGATCATATGCATCCAGCAGTAGGAAAAATCTAGTTTTTCCTTCAACTTGTATAAGAGCCAGGTTGCTGCTTCCAGGTCTATTTGAAATTATTTTTTATGATGTGATTATCTAATTTTTAGATGTTACATAGGATGTAATCAGATCTGAAATCAAGAATTGCATGTTTTATATATATATGTTTGACATAAACAATGCATGTTCTAGTCTAGGTCTGTTGTTCTATATCATGATAGTTTTTAAATATATTTTTGATTAGATTGGATTTAATTTTTTATGATTTGATTATTTAAGTTTTAGATGTTACATTAAATATAATTAGATCTAAAACATAAGATCTAATTTAAAATTTTGATATATGTGATATAGGCAGCTTAAGTCTAGACTAGATCTCTAGTTTAATCTCATAGTCTTGATAAAAAAATTTAATAAAATATTCATTTAATTTTTTGATGATTATATGATTAGATTAGTTAAATTTTAGATATTATATATGATATAATTAGATCTAAAAGTATGAGATGCATTTAAAAATTTCATATGTATGACATATGCAATGCATGTCTAGACTAGATCCATAGATCTATGCCATGAGTAGTTTAGATTAAATTTTTTTTTTTTATGAGATCATTTAAAATTTTAGTTTTAGATATTACATCAGATATAATTAGATCTAAAATATAAATTTAAATATTAAATTTGATACATGAGATGTATGCAAAACATGTATAGATTACATCTTAAATCATGTAATAGTTATATGCTTAAGATCTAATAGTTTTGTAGTATAGTTCATATTTTTGATTAAGGCGTTCCCCTTGGCTGTCCAATCATAAGAGTAAGAAGGGTATAAAGGCCCTCTCTTTTTATTGGATGGGGTGCTCTTATGGCATGTAGGGGTGCTATGCGTTTACTCTTAATTAGAAATTGAAAATTTAGTTTTCTACAAAATCCTAGATGCTCAAACCCTAGGATTTTATGCATATTTTGTTATTGAATTCTTGGACTTAATTAAGAATTAAGTTTATGAAATAAATTAGATCTAAAATTATAAATTTTTAGATCTAAGACACCTTCATAAATCATGGGTTTGGGTGTGGAAAGCTCAATTAGGTCTAGCGGTTGATCAAATCGAATCAAGAGTTGGTTAGGTGGGATCAAGAGTGCTTAGATTTGACCAGCCTAATAGGATTAATTTTGGATCAAGGTTGACTCACAATCACATATGGTCGATCAAGTTAAGACCTAATTTGGCTCCACAGTTCAAGCCTAGATTGTAAGCTAATCCGATCAGTTCTAGTCAAACAAGTCGGTGTCTAAGGTAAGTATGGCAAATACGACCAGTGGTTTTTAATTAGAAGCTACTCAATCTGAATGTATTCACGATGAGTTAATGGCATATTCCTCCCACTGATCTCACTTACCTGGCCAATTGAGTTGACCCAGTTCTGGTTTGAGGTAGCTAACAATTCGAGTTAATGCATGCCACTAGGTTAGTCATAAATGTTATAACTAGTTGAGTCTAAGAGACTAAATCAAATCTCCCTAAGAAAATATTAAGTCCTAGATCTTCCACCATTGTAGATATACGGGTCCTTCCCTGGGTTGATTATTCTTGACTGGATATAGTGGTTTAGTTGCACCAAAAAGATGCAATTATGTCTATTAGGCATTGGATGCTACGAGTTGGAGGATGGGTTAGGCTCAATATTCTGGATACGGTGAGGGATCCGATTAGAAATTCAATTTATGCAAATGGTGGGTTTAACTTAACTAAGGAGTGGAGCAATATTTTGGGCATGGTGAGCTTCATGAATTAGAGATCAGGTTTAGATACACCATGTTTAGAGAAACATTGGACAAGCATTGTCCACTCATCGGTTGACCCATCACCAATAACTTTTAGGTGAGGTGGTGAGCCAATCGGTGGGACCACACCATCCACTAGAAATCAATAATTGTGAAAATTTTTGCATCTCTGCTAAGGGAGTGTAGGGATCCGAGAAAATAGTGGAAGCCTAATTTGTTTAAAAATGAAGTCCCTAAACAAATTGGTTGAGTCAAATTACAAGTCTAACTAGAAACTTTGACTCTCTATAGAAAAATGTCTGCATCAAAACCCCTAGCCCGAATCCTAGATATCCACAAGTTGACTAGACCAATTTACAAGGATTGGCTAAAGAACATCAAAACTATTTTGGGTTCGAAAAAGTTGACCTATGCATTGAACCAAGACCTCCCCTTTACTAGCCCATTTGACTGCTGATTAGAGAACGTCTCATGAGAAGTGGTCCGACAATCATAACAAAGTAAGGTGCCACATGTTGGACTCAATGTCAGATATATTGCAGCACCAACATGAAGACATCAGGATTGCTCGCCAAACATTGACGTACCTACAAGAGTTGTTCAATGAATAGAGTCACACAACACATTACCAAGTCTTAAAGAGACCTTTTAAGGTGCAAATGCATGTTGGGCAGTTGGTCCAAAGTTATTGCTTGGCAAATGATCAAGGACCTAAAGAGCTTGAGAAGCTTAGAGTCTTGATGGACAAAGAACTATAGATTGATGTGATCCTGCAGTCCTTGATTGATTCATATGGATAGTTCATTATGAACTTCCATATGAATAAACTCTAGTGCACCTTGGCCGAGTTAATAAATATGCTGGTTATTATTAAGCAAAATTTGAAGAGTTCAAAGGGCTCAGTTCTTGCTATGGAGCAAACATCTTCCAAGAGAAAGTCTTTTGGAAAGAAGAATACGTCTGCGAAAAAGCAAAAGATAGAAGGGAAAAAGAGGGGCGAGCCGAAGAAGAAGGCCACGAGAAGAAAAAGTGGTTCCACTACAACTTCGATGGCCATTGGAAGTGAGACTGCCTTACATACCTGACCAACCTGAAGAACAAGCAGGAAGAAGGACCTTCTAAAGGAATGGTCATCATTGAATCTGTCGAGCAAAACATAAATGCCACAGGATTAAAATGATTTAGAGATAGTGTTAATGATAGGTACCTGTGGCATCTTATGCTAGGCCATATAGCTAAAGATAGGATTAACAAATTGAAGAAATTTGGACTAATGGATCCGTTGACTTCTAAGTCATATCCAATTTATAAATCATGCCTTCAAGATAAAATGACCAAGCTTCCTTTTGTGGGACATGGGAAAGGGCCATAGACCTACTTACCTTGGTATATATAGATGTGTGCAGCCCAATCGATGTGCCGGCCAGAGATAATTATGTTTACTTTATTATCTTTATCGATAATCTATCTCGGTATGGTTGTGTACTTGATACCATACAAGTCTAAAGCTATTGAAAAGTTTAAGAAATTTAGACACGAAATAGTAAAGCAAACTAGAAAGCCTATTAAGGTTCTTCGATCAGATCAAGGAGGTGAATACCTTAGTCTGAAATTTTTGAACTATCTCAAGGATAATGGTATATTCTCATAATGGACTTCACCTGAAATGTCTCAACTCAATGGGATTTCAAAATGAAGAAAATGGATCCTATTACATATGGTCTGTCCATGATGAGCTTCACGGATGTTCTTGAGTTTCTTTAGGGACATAGTTTAATAGGGTTCCATCTAAAATCATTCCTACCACACCGTATGAGATATGGCATGGTAGGAAGCCAAATCTGAGTCATCTCAGAATTGGGATTATCCAGTGGTGGACAAGTTAGAGTATAGGTGGTGCGGACACTAGAGCCATCAGAAGTTGGCAACATAATTTAGATTCAATTTGGATGGAAGAAGTCATATCAGAATAATTCTACTTCAGTTATTTTGTTCTAGTCCTTTTGATTTAATCAATTAGTTCTTTTGATGCATTTAGTTTTGGATCCATAGGATCATACTTGGATTTATTTTGGATTGAGCCTTATTTGGAAAAAGAACATCATAAAGAAGCAAGCTTTGTCCACGTCATCTTTGGAGCCACCACCCTCCACATGCCCAGGAAGAAAATACACATGCCAACATATGCCATGCCCAAGGATCCTCATGCCAAGTTGTGCCAGACATCAAGCGCCCACATGGAGTTTCTTTTCTTCCCTAGGATTCCTTAAGTGTTCTTGATTTCTTACTTATTTTGTTAAAAGACTAATTTCTTCACTATGGTTCCGTAAAAGATAGATATAATATATTATTGTATTTGGAAACCATACATAATATTTTACTTTTTTGTTGGGAGGGTTGATTTTTTTCTTATAAAGAAAATAGGATTCCTAAAGAAATAGGACCCCTAGGGTTCTATATAAACCCATGTATATTTCATGAATGAGACAATAAATGAATGAATTATTTTATAATTTCCATAAATATTTGTGTTGGTTGCTCCGAGAGGGAGAGGGTGTGAGACCCAACATTGCCCCACGAGGGAAGGATGTGAGGCCCACCTTTTTCTATCTCTTTAACCTTCATTTTCTTGAGATTCAGTGTTTCTACGATCCTGATTCATCTTCACCATCTACCTACATAAGCCTATTCCACCAAAAGAAGATCTATCTCCTCCAAGATTTTCATCTATCATGCAGAGAGAGAAAAAGTGATCTATTATTTTACAAATCAAACGTTGATAAGGACTTTCATTCCTTCTCAACTGATCTTTGATTTTTACTTTTTTTTTTAGATCCGATGTTGGTAAAGATCTAGTTCTTTATCGATAGATCTGCTTGGTTAAAAGATTAAGAGCCCTAATCAAGATAGTTTCTTAACTACCACGATCCGGATTCTTCTTATCTTTTTTTTGGATTTCTTGCAGACTTAATTTCTTGCTATCCTTTATTCCATTTATATTTTTTTTATAATTATTCATGAGCATGTTTAATTTCTGCTATCTATCTGTTTACTTTATTATTGTTAGTTATTTACTGATCTCTAAAATGACATTCATCAGCATCATTTAGATTGATCATGCTTTGGTTCCGTGTCAATCAGTCATACCTTCTGAGTAGAGTATAGGCAACTATATTGTCTGTCTTATGAATAATGTGCCATGGCCGAACGTGATTTATTGTTGACGAACGGAAGGAAGCTTGGTCTTTTCTTTTATTTTTTTTAGGCTGTTCCGCATCAATTTGGTATCAGAGCCAGATTGGTTAGGGCTTTAGTTTAAATTCTATAATTTAAAATTCCTGTAAGTTAAATTTTCATAATTTAAATTTTATAATTTACTTTTCAGCATTTTTTTTCTTTCTTATTCCTGCATCTTGAACTTGCATGATCACTAGATCAGGTACACAGTACCAACATCATACTTTCCCTCCCATGCCAACATGGATCCCAATATAGCAGCCATCATTAATGCCCTGATTGAGAAGTTTGATGACATAAAAGATTTTATGAAAACTATGAGTGAAAGAATAACAGTACTAGAAGAAGGTAGGCAAAGACAATCTAAACCTGAGTCTCTCCAACTACCTATAGGATAGAGAAGAAGGAACCTCAACCTAAATCGACCTATAGCAGCACGTCTCCATCATAACCAGTTCGACCAGGATGAGCATGTCCTTAGGAATGTGAAGATCAAAGTTCCAAGTTTTGATGGTTGTCTAGATCCGAGAGAGTACCTAGATTGGGAATCGAGCATGGACCGCTATTTTGGATGGTATGAAATGTCTGAAGCAAGGAGAGTTAGGTTTGCTCGGACGAAGTTGGTTAGACAAGCCCGACTTTATTGGAAAAGTGTTGAACATCTTCTCAACCAAAGAAGATAAGATTCAATAGAATCCTAGGATGAAATGAAGGAGAAACTTAGAGAAAAATACTTCCGCACCTCCTATCAACAAAGACTTTTAGATCAATGAAAGAGACTTACTCAAGAAAATAGATCAGTCACAAAGTACATCATGAGATTTGATGAGTACCTCATGAGATGTGGAGTAACTGATGATAGGGTTGTTACCTTATCTAGATTTAGAGCTGGATTATGAGAAGATATATAGTTTGAGCTCTTTTTATGAGAGGTAACCATGTTAGAATAAGCTTATCAACTTGCCCTAGACTTTGAGAGATTTTTTAGGTATTCGACCATCCATCGTCTTGAACCTAGTCGAGTAACCCCTTTTGGATCGAGATCCAATACTACCCAGACCCCTAGTAATGGACCTCCACCTACAAACCCTATTATGGAAGAAGAAGATAAAGGAAAAAGAGTTACAGGAGAGTTATCTAAGGAAAGTAGTTCTCGATCTCACTACTTCAAGTGCCATAGTTACGGTCATTTTGCTGCATAATGTCCCAACCGATCGTTATTTATGAAAAAATTAGAAGAGAAAACTCTAAAAAATATTGAGGAGGAAGTTTATGAAGCTAATCCAGACTTAGCCAAGTAGTTTGAGAGTACTGAGAAAATCTTAAGTTTTGTTGCATCGGAGTCAGACCTTAGGCTTAGAGTCGTTAGGTATGTTCTAGCACAGACTAAGAGTGAAGACTAGTGTAGGACCTCTATTTTTTATACCTTCAAAAAATTTAGCAATAAAATTTATAAAGTGATCATTGATAGCGGTAGCGGTGTCAACACCATCTCAACCAATATGGTTAAGCGATTAGGATTAGCTCCTGTAGATCATCCCAGCCCATACTATGTGTCTTGGATAGATTCCTCCTCTATTGCCATCAAACTTAGATGCCGTATTTCCATCTAGCTCCATTCTTATCAGGATCATATTTGGTGCGATATCTTACCCGTGGAAGTTGAAAGTATCATATTAGGTCGGCCTTGGCTATTTGATAATGATGTTACGATTTATGGCCGAACCAACTCCTATAGTTTCACTCATAAGGGTAAGAAGATCACGATCAATCCTTTTCCATCGAAGGCTACCAATAGAAAGATAGGTGATGGACCAAAAGAGAACATCAAAAAAAAAAAGCCTCCACTGATAGGTGCTAAGGAATTAGAGATGACCGTGAGTAAAGGATCACCAGTTTGGATGATTGCTGCGAGAGAAGTTCATGAGGATCCTAAGATAGATCATCCCAAGAAAGTAGTTCATGGATATCAACCTAGAAAACCAATAGACCTTATCCCATTGTCCATGCATGCTAGAATTTCCAAATCTGTAGGGTCATTTGCACAGCATGTCAAGAGTTTACATAAAAAGATCAGTAAAAAAATTAGTATTAGTAATAAAGTTTATAAACAGAATGCTGATTCTCATTGACATACCCAAGAGTTTGCAAAAGGAGACTATGTGATGGTTCGAATGAGGCCTAAACGATTTCCATCAGGAATAGTCAAGAAGTTATATGCTCGAGGAGCAGGTCCATTTAAGATTTTAAAGAAGATCGGACCAAATGCATATATTGTGGACTTACCTTCTGATTTTGGAATTAGCTCTACTTTTAGCATTGCAGATCTCATCACCTATAAAGAGCCAATTTGGATACCTAGTGAGCCATTTGAGCCTGAACCAACCTTTGAGAGAGAGCCTATTCCTGAATGTCCACCAGCCAAAATGTCAAAGTGAGAGAATTTTGGATGAGCAGATCATCTCCACTCGAAGTCGAGGCTATCAGCGGCACTTAGTTAAAGGGCGAGGTCGACCAGAGTCCAAAGATACTTGGATCACTCAAGAAGAGCTGTAGCATATTGATCCCGATTTACTTGAGCATCACCAGAGAAGAATCAACCCCCACTCGACAAGGTCGAGTTCTCCCCACCCCGAGAGAATTGGTGCGGACACCAGAGCCACCAGAAGTCGGCAACATAATTTAGATTCAATTTGGATGGAAGAAGTCATATAAGAATAACTCTACTTTAGTTATTTTGTTCTAGTCCTTTTGATTTAATTAATTTGTTCTTTTGATGCATTTAGTTTTGGGTCCATAAGATCATACTTGGGTTTATTTTGGATTGAGTCTTATTTGAAAAGAGACCATCATAAAGAAGCAAGCTTAGTCCACGTCATGTTTGGAGCCACCATCCTCCACACGCCCAGGGAGGAAATACACAAGCCAGCATGTGCCATTCCCAAGGATCCTCATGCCAAGTTGTGTCGAACATCAAGTGCCCACATGAAGTTCATTTTCCTTCCTAGGATTTCTTAAGAGTTCTTGATTTCTTACTTATTTTGTTAAAAGGGTAATTTCTTTCCTATGGTTCCATAAAAGAGAGATATGATATATTATTGTATTTAGAAATCATACATAATATTTTACTTTTTTGTTGGGAGGGTTTGAAGGAAAACCCTGATTTCTTAGGGTTAGGTTCATTCAGATCTGATTGGATCGAGAGGCATATTTCAAAAATCACCTCTTAGATCTAGAATAGATCTGACACTTTTTAGATCTGATTTATAATTTGATAATTAAAAAAATAAAACTAAATTAATTTTTAATTAATTTTACCTTGATTTTGGGTAACCTGATTACCCATTGATGATCCTGCCGAAGCCCTAAGGTTCTGGATCTAGCCACGCAAGCACCTAGCCTCTATTGGTATTCACTTGACTGGATCTAGAGATCCTCTTCTTCACTTTCTTTTCTCCAAAAATTAAATCTGGATCTGATTTAGAGAATCTTCAAAACTTCTTCTGAAGATCGCCCGTCGTCTCTGCAGTAGTGCTGCATTCTTCCTTTTTCATCAGCCTTTCCTTATCTGACTCGCACTAATCTGAAGGCCCAACTTTCTTGGGCATGGAGAGGAGGGAGAGGACCAGATGGTGGCATGGAGAAAGGAAAGGGGCAGCCTTGAGGTGTGGCTTGGAAGAGGAGTTCTTAAAAGTGGGCGCAGATAGAGTCTTTTTATAGACTTTGCTGCGCCATGCAGTGCTGCATCACCCTGGCCAATCATGTTGCTTCATGCAATCATATCTAAATCTGATTGATGGGATGACATCATCTGATCCAATCAGATGATAGATCCACAAGTTCATTCTTAGATGGCGTCTAAGACTGGTCAAAGTAGATACCCAAGGGCCACCTAAGTAGAACCCAAGAAGCAACCTGAAGTCCCATCCGTATGGGACTCCAGCATCCCTATCCATGGGCGCACGCCATCCTAGGCATGTGCCCCCTTCTTTCCAATTTTTAGAGAGGAGACAAGCTCCCATCTGCTCTCTAATAAGTGCATGACACATGGATAGATGTCCAAGGGTCAAAGGTCAATGTTTGACCAAGTCAAAGTACAAGAATTAGCAGATGACGAAAAATAGCAGGTGTTGTCTCAAATTTATCTCATAAATTAAGACAATTCTTTTCTGACCTGGACAAGCTCTAGCTAGATTAGGTAAAGATACCTGAGTGAGCACAAAATCATTTGGCTCAGTTGAGATAACTTTTATGATAGAAAAAAGAGAACGTTAGGCTCAATCGTGTGCTAGCATGATTTTCTTGAACCTAATTGAATCTTATTCAAATCAATTGAACTGGATAAGTCCAATTGATGATATCCAGATCCAAACTCTTATTTGTGTGACCCAGTTAGGTTCAGTTCTGTATGGTAATGGGATAAGTCATGACCTCCATCATCGACATCATTGAAACTCCTTTCGATGGATCAGAACTCTTCTGATTCAGACAACTTAGAATGATCGATCATCTAAATCATTCTAATTGCTCCCAAAATCCACCAGTGATACCTAGCAGCATATGGTGGCAATCCATCAAAACTAAAAATGAACCTCTCAGTGCTGCTACTTATGTGATTAAGTTCTTCTATCTTGAGCCCCGATCAGTTAGGGTTAAGGTGAGCTCATCAAATCCTAATTTCTATCATATGATTTAATCATTCGATTCAAGTCCGATTATGAAAACCTTAATAGAAACTCTTTCTATTATTTCACTCTCTACCATGGCCATAGGCTTATGAACTTGATTCTCATGATCATCATAGGGCTGCTCCTCATCCACCGAGGTAGATAGATTCCATCTTGGTTCTATCCAATTCCTACAATGAACATGCTATAGCCAACATACACCTCAGGGTTCCGAATGGCTAGGAGACCGAGTCATGGTGTAGTCAAACTATAACACCCTCAAGGTGAACTATCGATGCACCTCAGGTCAAAGAATCAGACACACCACTACAGCATTGAGTCTGTCATCGACGAGAAGGTAGACTTTCTTATGACTACTCGAGGTGGTCAAGCTCAGTGCCCTCATTCTCTAACAAGTACTTGTACTCTCGCTCCAATGTCTCTACACTGTAGACTTATGACTCATCTACTATAAAGAAGTGATTGTATACTAACCTTCCAGATCAATCACCATCCTCATGATGATCCTACGGTTAGGAGCATTTTATGAGTTAATAAATGAAAATTCATGTCTTAAATTTTCAACTCTTGAAAATATGAATTATCATTACCATTAACTCAAAGGATGTATCACAGATACTAAATACACATATGTGATAGAAAATAACCCATTTTAATATTTATAGTCAAAATTATAATTTTGCCCTTAGAAGTCTATTATAATTGTCAGCCAATTCTGACTTCTAGGACACACATATCTAACAAACTCCCACTTGACCTAAAGCCAATTGGCTACAAATCTATGTCCCATCTTCTTGAGGTGGGCTTCGATCTTCTGCTGGCCTAATGGCTTTGTAAGCTGGTCTGCCACATTGTCTGCGGAGTCGACTCTCTTGACCTTGACATAACCCTTCTCGAGGCAATCATGGATGAGGTGGTATCGCTGCTCAATGTGCTTGAATTTTTGGTAAGATCTCGGCTCCTTAGCAAGGGCTATGGCGCTATTGTTGTCGCAGTATAGAGGAAAGACATCTAATGGCATCACTTCGATTTCCACGATAAACTTCTTGTACCAGAATGCTTTTTTCGTAGCTTCTGATGCAGCGATATATTCTGCTTCCATGGTGAAATCTGCCATCACTGTCTGCTTGAAATTTTTCCAACTGACAGCTCCACCATTGCACACAAACAGACTCCTAGATGTCGACTTTCGATCATCTACATCGGACATAAAGTCTAAGTCTGTATACCCCTGGACTTGGAGTTCTCTATTACCAAAGATTAGTAACATATCCATAGTTCTTCTCAAGTACTTAAAGATACATTTCATAGAAGTCCAGTGTTCTTCACCTGGATTTGACTGATATCTGCTCATGACACTCACGGCATGGGCTATATCAGGTCGTGTACATAACATGGCATACATGAGGCTCCCTATTGTTGAAGCATAAGGGATCTTGCTCATGCATTCTATTTCATCAAGTGTGCTAGGGCACATCTTCTTGAAAAGATGAATGCCATGCCTGAAGGGTAGTAAAACCCTCTTAGAGTTTTCCATACTAAACCTCTTTAGTACTTCCTCTATGTACATCTTCTGTGAAAGTCCTAGCATCCTATTTGGTCTATCTCTATAGACCTTAATTCCTAGAATAAAGGATGCTTCTCCTAGGTCTTTCATGGAGAATTCTTTAGATAACCACATTTTAACTATGGTCAACATGGAAATATCATTCCTGATAAGGAGGATGTCATCCACGTGCAATACGAGGAAGACAACAGCTCTCCCACTGATTTTTTTTGAAGACACATGGCTTCTCCTCATTTTTGATGAAACCAAATATTTTGATCATATCATTAAAATGAGTGTTCCAGCTCCGAGATGCTTGCTTAAGTCCATATATGGACCTTTGTAGCTTGCAAATCTTGTGATCATCATCACTGGATGTGAAACCTAGCGGCTGTTCCATATAGATATCTTCCTCAAGATATCCATTTAAGAATGCCATTTTCACATCCATTTGCCATATTTCATAATTGAAATAGGTTGCAACAGCAAGCAATGTGTGAATGAATTTTAGCATAGCTACTAGCAAAAAGGTATCCTGATAGTCAATGCCTTCGCATTGACTATAACCTTTTGCCACTAATCTAGCCTTGAATGTCTCCACATTCCCATCTGCACCAATCTTTCTCTTGAAGATCCATTTACATCCAATAGGTACTATACCTTCTGGTGGATCTACCAAGGTCCAGACTTGGTTTGAGTGCATCGAATCAATTTCTGACTTCATTATTTCTAACCATTTCTCATAGTCGATATCTGATATTGCCTCGTTATAGGTTTTGGGATCATCATCATGAATCCCATTACCTATGAGGAACATTTCTTCTACATCCTCTGAAATAGTACCTAAGTATCTTTTAGGGGGACGGGAAACCCTTTTCGATCTATGAGGTGGAGGAGTTAGTGTATGGATTGGCTTAACCTGATTTGGTTCCATTTGGTCCTTAGCTCGTTGCTCTTGTGAGACTTTCTCATCGAGCTTGATCTGCTTTTCAATGCCGCTATCTTGAATAAACTATTTTTCAAGAAAGATGGCATGTCGACTCACAATCACATTGTGATCTTCTGGAATGTAGAAATAATATCCTAATGACTCTTTAGGATATCCTATGAATTGAGCTCTAAAGGACCTAAAGTCTAACTTATCCGCTTGTTGTCTTTTGACATGAGCCGGACAATCCCAAATTCTGAGATGACTCAGACTTAGTTTCTTACCATGCCATATCTCATACAGTATGGTAGGAAGGGTTTTAGAAGGAACCCTATTCAGTGGTAAATTGTAGTTAACAAACAGTATCCCCAAAGAAAATCAAAAAGGTCTATGAAGCTCATCATGGATCGGACCATATCTAATAGGATCTGGTTCCTCCATTCTGAAACCCCATTGAGTTGAGGTATTCCTGATGGAGTCCATTGAGAGACTATGCCATTTTCTTTGAGATAGTCCAAGAATTCCCGACTAAGGTATTCACCTCCTCGATCTGATCGAAGAACCTTAATGGGTTTTTTAATTTGCTATTCTACTTCATGTCTGAATTTTCATACCTTGATAAATCATCGGTAATGGTTATGAAGTAGACTAGGTTGCCTCTAGTTGGCACATCAAATGGGCCGCACACATCTGTATGTACTAGGGCAAGAAGATCTGTGGTCCTTTTCCCATGTCCTACAAAAGGGAGCTTAGTCATTTTGCCATGAAGACAGGATTCATAAATTGGATATGACTCGAAAGTCAATGGACTCAATAACCCAGTTTTCTCCAATTTGTTAACCCTATCTTCTGCTATATGACCTAATCTTAGGTGCCATAGATACCTATCATTTGGACTATCCCTAGGTTGTTGATTTTATGGCATTCACATTTTGCTTAAAGTTAAAAATAGATACAACAACATGTAACTGATAAAGACCGTTAATAAGAAAACCATTTGCAATTTTATGTCTTTCATAAAGAATGTTATAAAGGTCCTTAAGAAAACTAATTACATAGCCTTCTAATGCAAGGAAAGAAACAGAAATTAAATTCCTGCTTGCTTAGACACATAATAACAGTCTTTTAATACTAAGTCTAAACTAGATTGTAGTCAAAGGGGATATATTTCCACAGCCACGGTAGCAACCCTTGCTCTATTTTCGATGCATAGGATCATCTCACCATCCCTCAGCCTCCTGCTATCCTCAAGACCTTGCATAGAAGTGCACAAGTGAGCACTAGAACCAGAATCAAGCACCCAACTAGATATAGAAGAAATCATAAGGTTAGACTCAATAACGAGCATACCTCCAAAAGGACCTGTCTCCTTCTTCTTTTGGGTGGCTAGGTAAGTAGGGTAGTTCTACTTTCAGTGGCCGTCATTGTTGCAATAGAAATACTTTTCTTTGTCAGTGGCCTTCTTCTTCAGCTCTGCCTTTTTTTTCTTTCCTCCTTCCACCTTTTGCTTCTTCATAGACTTCTTCTTCTTTCCAAAAGACTTTCTCTTGGAAGAAGTCCGTTCCATAGCAAGCACTGAGCCTTTAGAACCTTTCACGGAAAGCTCAGCGATAACCAGCATGTTCATAAGTTCGGCCAAGGAGTTTTGAAGTTTATGCATATGGTAGTTCATGATGAACTGCCCAAATGCATCAGTCAAGGATTGCAGAATTATGTCATTCTACAGATCCTAGTCCAACCTCACTTCGAGCTTCTTAAGCTCTTTCAAGTTCTTGATCATCATCAGATAATGATCTTGGATTGACTGCCCATTACGCATCTTAGCCTTGAACAGTCATTTAGTGACTTGATACTTGGTTGCGCAACTCTGTTCATCAAACATCTCTTATAGGTGAGCCAATATTTAGCGAGCAGTTCTGATATCTTCATGTTGGCGCTGAAGCTCATTAGACATCGAGCCCAACATGTAGTATCTGGCCTTATTATCTTCGTCAGTCCACTTATTCACAAACGCTCTCTGTTCAGCGGATGGACGAGCTGGTAAGGTGGGAGGATCCTGGTCCAATGCATGAGTTAACTTCTTGGAACCCAAAATAATTTTGAAGTTTTGAAGCCAATCCTTGTAATTTGGTCCGATCAGTCTATGGGTGTCTAGGATTCGTGCTAGTGGGTTAGATGCAGATATTTTCCTATAGAGAGTCAAAGCTTCTAGTTAGATATTGTAATTAAGACTTAACCAATTTATTTAGGGATTTTATTTTTAAATAAATTAGCTCCCACTATTTTCTCGAATCCTTACACTCTTTTTGTAGAGATGCGAAAATCTCCATGATTACTGATTTCTAGTGGGTGTGCGGTCCCACCAACTTACTCATCACCTCACCTAATAGTTATTGGTGATGGGTTAGCCAATGGGTGAACAACTCTTATTCAATGATTCTCTAATCATGGTGCACCCAAACTTGATCTCTAATTCATGAATCTCACCGTATCCAAAATATTGATCTACTCCTTAGTTAAGTCAGACCCATCATTTGCATAGATTGGATTTCTAATTGAGTCTCTCACCATATCCAGAATATTGAGCCCAATTCATCCTCCAACCTATAGCATCCGATGCCTAATAGACATGGTTGCATCTTTTCGATACACTGTAACCAGCCGAGAACAATCAACCCTGGAAAGGGCCCGCACATCTACAATGGTGGAAGACCTTTGACTTAATCTTTTCTTAGGAAGATTTGATTTAGGTCTCATTAAACTAGACTTGACATAGTCATAACCATTATAACTAACCTAGTGGTATGGGTTAGCTCGAATTATTGACCACCTCAGATCAGAACTGAGTCAACAAACATGGCCAGGTAAGTGAGATCGGTGGAAGGGATATGCCATTAACTCGACAAAAATGCATTCAAGTCGAGTAACTCCCAATTAAAAACTAGTCAGTCGTATCTGCCAAACTTACCCTAGACACCAAATTGTTGAGATAGAATCAATCGGGTTAGCATACAATCCGGACTCTAACCACTGAGCCTAATTAGATCTTAGCTTGATTGATCACTCACATGACTCGATCTTGACCCAGACTTAATCCTATTAGGCTGATCAATTTAAGCATTGTTGATCCCATCTAACCAACTCTTGATTCGGTTTTGATCAACTGCTAGACCTAATTGAGCCACCCAAGCCCGGACCCAGATTTATGAATATGTCTTAGATTTGAAATTCTCAATTTTAGATCTAATTGATATTTCATAAACTTAATTCTTAATTAAGTTAGGATTCAAAAATAAAATATGTAAATAAGATCCTAGGATTTCAAGATCTAGGATTTTGCAGAAAGTAAGTTTTCAATTTTTGATTAAGGACGAACGTGCAGCATCCCTACACATCATAAGAACACCCGATCAAATGGAAGGAGAGGGTCTTTAAGCCCTACTTTGTTCTTATGATCGGACGGCCAAAGGAAATGCTTTATCAGAAAAATAACTAATCTACAAAACTAATTAGATCTAAGCATATGTCTCATATATAAAAAAAAAATTGATCTAATTAAAACATGTTTTGTATATATCACATATATCATGCATGTATGTTTTTTAGATCTAAATTATCTCATAATCATTAAAAAAATTAAATTTAAATTTGATCTTATCAAATAAAATTTAATCTAGACCTATTTGCAGAACTATTCTACAACTTGTCTAAACATGCAATTATCATATCTCATATGAAATAAATTAAATAAATTTATTTTCTATTTTTTAGAATCTGATTATAAATTTATAATATCAAAAATAAAAAAAAAATAAATATATCTAAAAATTATATTTAATCAAATAAAAAATATTATTATCAACTAGACACCATAGACCAATTCTATACCTAGTCTAGTTATGTATCTCATACATATTAGATCTATATTAATTAATTTTAATTTTTATTTTTCTAATTTTTTAGATCTAATCATATCTCCATGTGATACCTGAAATTACTAATTAATTAGATTAAAATCAAATCTAAATAAATTTTATAAGAAACCTAGCTCTGATATCAGTTAAAGGGAAATCCTGATTTCTCGGGATCAGGTTCGTTCAGATCTGATTGGATCGAGAGGCATATTTCAAAAATCACCTCTTAGATTTAGATCAGATCTGACACATTTTAGATCTAATTTATGAATATGATAATTAAGAAAATAAAACTAAATTAATTTTGAATTAATTTTTACCTTGATTCTGAGTAAATCTGATTATCCATTGATGATCCTGCCGAAGCCCTAAGGTTCTAGATCTAGCCATCAAAGCACCTGGCCTCTACCGGTATCCACTCGGGCTGGATCTAGAGATCTTCCACTTCACTTTCTTTTCTTTAAAAATTAGATCTAGATCTGATTTGAAGAATCTTCAAAACTTCTTCTGAAGATCGCCCATCGTCTCTGCAGCAGTGCTGCTTCTTCCTTTTTCGTCAGCCTTTTTGTCTGACTCGCAACTAATTTGAAGGCCCAACTTCCTTGGGCATGGAGAGGAGGGAGAGAGCTAGATGGTGGCATGAATAAGGAAGACCTTTGACTTAATCTTTTCTTAGGAAGATTTTGATTTAGGTCTCATTAAACTAGACTTGACATAGTCATAACCATTATAACTAACCTAGTGGTATGGGTTAGCTCGAATTATTGACCACCTCGATCAGAACTGAGTCAACAAACAATGGCCAGGTAAGTGAGATCGGTGGAAGGATATGCCATTAACTCGACAAAAATGCCATTCAAGTCGAGTAACTCCCAATTAAAAACTAGTCAGTCGTATCTGCCAAACTTACCCTAGACACCAAATTGTTGAGATAGAATCAATCGGGTTAGCATTAATCCGGACTCTAACCACTGAGGCCTAATTAGATCTTAGCTTGATTGATCACTCACATGACTCGATCTTGACCCAGACTTTAATCTATTAGGATATCAATTTTTTAAGCATTGTTGATCCCATCTAACCATCTTTGATTCTGGTTTTGATCAACTTGCTAGAGACTAATTGAAGCCACCAAGCCCGGACAGATTTATGAATATATGTCTTAGATTTTGAAAATTCTCAATTTTAGATCTAATTGATATTTCATAAACTTAATTCTTAATTAAGTTAGATTCAAAATAAATATGTAAATAAGATCCTAGGATTTCAAGATCTAGGAATTTTGCAGAAAGTAAGTTTTCAATTTTGATTAAGGACGAACGTGCAGCATCCCTACACATCATAAGAACACCCGATCAAATGGAAGAGAGGGTCTTTAAGCCCTACTTTGTTCTTATGATCGGGACGGCCAAAGGAAATGTTTAATCAGAAAAA
>QRFJ01001292.1:0-72034 GCA_006176705.1 Cocos nucifera | reverse complement strand
AAAAGGGCAGCCTTGAGGTGCCAATGGCTACGAAGAGCCGATCTTCTTTAAACAGTGGGCAATCTCTCTCTTTTTTTAACTAATCTACAAAAACTAATTAGATCTAAGCATATGTCTCATATATAAAAAAAAAATTGATCTAATTAAAACATGTTTTGTATATATCACATATATCATGCATGCATGTTTTTTAGATCTAAATTATCTCATAATCATCTAAAAAATTAAATTTAAATTTGATCTTATCAAATAAAATTTAATCTAGACCTATTTGCAGAACTATTCTACAACTTGTCTAAACATGCAATTATCATATCTCATATGAATAAATTAAATTAAATTTATTTTCTATTTTTAGATCTGATTATAATATTTATAATATCAAAAAATAAAAAATAAATATATCTAAAAATTATATTTAATCAAATAAAAAATATGATTATACTAGACTACACATAGACCAATTCTATACCTAGTCTAGTTATGTATCTCATACATATTAGATCTATATTAATTAATTTTAATTTTTTATTTTTCTAATTTTAGATCTAATCATATCTCATGTGATACCTGAAATTACTAATTAATTAGATTAAATCAAATCTAAATAAATTTTATAAGAACCTAGCTCTGATATCAGTTAAAGGGAAATCCTGATTTCTCGGGATCAGGTTCGTTCAGATCTGATTGGATCGAGAGGCATATTTCAAAAATCACCTCTTAGATTTAGATCAGATCTGACACATTTTAGATCTAATTTATGATATGATAATTAAGAAAATAAAACTAAATTAATTTTGAATTAATTTTACCTTGATTCTGAGTAATCTGATTATCCATTGATGATCCTGCCGAAGCCCTAAGGTTCTAGATCTAGCCATGCAAGCACCTGGCCTCTACCGGTATCCACTCGGGCTGGATCTAGAGATCTTCCACTTCACTTTCTTTTCTTTAAAAATTAGATCTAGATCTGATTTGAAGAATCTTCAAAACTTCTTCTGAAGATCGCCCATCGTCTCTGCAGCAGTGCTGCCTTCTTCCTTTTTCGTCAGCCTTTCCTTGTCTGACTCGCACTAATTTGAAGGCCCAACTTCCTTGGGCATGGAGAGGAGGGAGAGAGCTAGATGGTGGCATGAATAAGGAAAAGGGGCAGCCTTGAGGTGTGGCTTGGAAGAGGAGTTCTTAAAAGTGGGCACAGATAGGGTCTTTTATAGACTTTACTGCGCTATGCAGTGCTGCATCACCATAGCCAATCACGTTGCTTCATGCAATCAGATCTAAATCTGATTGGTGGAATGACATCACCTGATCCAATTAGATGAGAGACTCATAGGTTCATTCTTAGATGGCGCCTAAGACTGGTCAAAGTAGATACCCAAGGGTCACATAAGTAGAAACCAAGAAGCAACCAGGAGTTCCATCCATATGGGACTCCAGCATTCCTATCCATAGGCACATGCCATTCTAGACATGCACCCCCTTCTTTCCAATTTCTAGAGAGGGGACAAGCCCCTATCTATTCTCCAATAAGTACATGACACATGGGCAGATGTCCAAGGGTCAAAGGTCAATGTTTGACCAAGTCAAAGTACAAGAATTAGCAAGTGATGAAAAATGATAGGTGTTGTCTCAAATTTATCTCATAAATTAAGACAATCCTTTTTTGACTTGGACAAGCTCTAGCCAGACCAGGTAAAGGTACCTAAGTGAGCACAAACTCATTTGGCTTAGTCGAGACAACTTTTATGATAGAAAAAGGAGAACGTTAGGCTCAATCATGTGCTAGCATGATTTCCTTGAACCTAATTGAATCTTATTCAAATCAATTGAACTGGGTAAGTCCAATTGATGATATCCAGATCTAAACCCTTATTTGTGTGACCCAGTTAGATTCAGTTCTGTATGGTAATGGGATATGTCATGATCTCCATCATCGACATCATCGAAACTCCTTTTCGATGGATCAGAACTCTTCTAATTCAGACAACTTAGAATGATCGATCATCTAAATCATTCTAATTGCTCCCAAAATCCACCAGTGACACCTAGCAGCATATGGTGGCAACCTATCAAAATTAAAAATGAACCTCTCGGTGTAGCTACTTGTGTGATTAAGTTCTTGTATCTTGAGTCTCGATCAGATTAGGATTAAGGTGAACTCGTCAAATCCTAATTTCTATCATATGATTTAATCATTCGATTCAAGTCCGATGTGAAAATCTTAATAGAAACTCTTTCTATTATTTCACTCTCTGCCATGGCCATGGGCTTATGGACTTGATTCTCATGATCATCATAGGGATGCTCCTCATCCACCGAGGTAGATAAATTCCATCTTGGTGCTATCCAATTCCTACAATGAATATGCTATAGCCAACATACACCTCAAGATTCTGAATGGCTAGAAGTCTGAGTCATGGTGTAGTTAAACTATAACACCCTCAAGATGAACTACTGATGCACCTCAGGTCAAAGAACCAGACACATCACTGCAGCATCGAGTCAGTCATCGACGAAAAGGTAGACTTCCTTATGACTACTCGAGGTGGTTACTCTCGGTGCCCTCGTTCTCTAACGAGTACCCGTACTCTCACTCCGGTGTCTCTACATCATAGACTTAAGACTCATCTACTATAAAGAAGCGATTGTACACTAACGTTCTGGATCAATCACCATCCTCATGATGATCCTACGGTCAGGAGCATTTTATGAGTTAATAAATGAAAATTCATGTCTTAAATTTTCAACTCTTAAAAATATGAATTATCATTACCATTAACTCAAAGGATGTATCACAGACACTAAATACACATATGTGATAGAAAATAACCCATTTTAATATTTATAGTCAAAATTATAATTTTGTCCTTAGAAGTGTATTACAAGTGTTAGCCAATTCTTGCTTCTAGGGCACACATATCTAACAGGGTTGATTTTTTTCTTGTAAAGAAAATAGGATTTCTAAAGAAATAGGACCCCTAGTGTTGTATATAAAGCCATGTATCTTTCATGAATGAGACAATGAATGAATGAATCACTTTATAGTTCTCACAAATATTTGTGTTGGTCGCTCAGAGAGGGAGAGGGTGTGAGATCCAAAATCACTCCACGAGGGGAGGGTGTGAGACCCAACTTTTTCTATAATTTTCTTGAGATTCAGTATTTCTACGATCCTGATTCATCTCCACCATCTACCTACATAAGCCTATTCCACCAAAAGAAGATCTATCTCCTCCAAGATTTTCATCTATCATGTAGAGAGAGAGAAAAAGTGATCTATTATTCTATAGATCAAACGTTGATAAGGACCTTCATTCCTTCTCAATTGATCTTTGATTTTTACTTTTTTTTTTCTAGATCTGATGTTGGTAAAGACCCAGTTCTTTATCGATAGATCTACTTGGTTAAAAAATTAAGAGTCCTAATCAAGGTAGTTTCTTAACTATCACGATTCGGATTCTTCTTATATTTTTTTTGGATTTCTTGCGAGCTTAATTTCTTGCTATCCTTCATTCCATTTATATTTTTTTTTTTGCAATTATTCATGAGCATGTTTAATTTCTTCTATCTATCTATTTACTTTATTATTACTAATTATTTATTGATCTCTAAAATGGCATTCATCAGCATCATTTAGATTGATCATGCTTTGGTCTAGTATCAATCAGTCATGTCTCCTGAGTAGAGTATAGGTAACTATATTGTCTATCCTAAAAATAATGTACCATGGTCGGACGTGATTTGTTGTTGATGAATGGAAGGAAGCTTGGTCTTTTATTTGTTTTTTTTTTAGGCTATCCTGCATCACTAGATCTCTTAGACCTCGATTTATTGAATACCCTAAAGAGTTATTAGGATATTACTTCTATCTTCCAGAAGACCATAATGTGATTGTGGATTGATATACCATTTTTTTGAAAATAGTTTGTTCCAGATGGTAGCATCGAAAGATAGATTAGGCTTAAGAAGAAAGTCTCCAAAGAACAATGAGCCAAGGAACCTCAAGAACCCAGTTAGTCAGAGTCAATCCATAATTCACTACCTCCTCCATCTTGTAGGTCAAATAGAATTTTCCATCCTCCTGAAGGTACTTAGGTACTATCTTAGAGGATGTAGAGAAAATATTCCTCATGGAAAAAGGGTTCATAGTGATGATTCTAGATCCTATGATAAGAAGATATCAGATATCGACTCCGAGAATTGATTGGAGGCAATGAAGTCAAAGATGGACTTGATGTGCTCGAACTAAATCTAGATCTTGGTAGATCCACCTAAAGGTATAATACCTATTGGATATAAATGGATCTTTAAGAGAAAGATATGTGCATATGTGAATGTAGAGACATTCAAGGCTAGGCTAGTGGCGAAAGGGTATCAGGATACCTTCTTGTTAGTGGCCATCCATCTGCACATTACTTGCCATTGTAGTATATTTCAATTACAAAATATGGCAGATGGATGTGATAATGGAGTTCATAATTAGATATCTTGAGGAAGATATTTATATGGAACAATCATTTATTTTTACATCTAGTAATGGTGATCACAAAGGTCTGCAAGCTGCAAAGGTTCATCTATGGACTTAAGCAAGCATCTCGAAGTTGGAATGCTTGATGTAATCAAATCATTTTTGATTTCATCAAGAACGAGGAGAAATCAAGTATGTTCAACAAGGTCAGTGAAAGTGCTGTTGTCTTCCTCATATTGTACATGGATGACATCTTTCTGATTGAAAATAATATTCTCATGCTGACATAGGTCAAAGTATGGTTATCTAAGAAATTTTCTCTAAAAGATCTAGGTAAGGCATCCTTCATTTTAGGTCTATAGTGATAGACTAAAGAAGATACTGGGTCTTTCACATAGAGGAGGTGCTGAAGAGGTTCAGCATGGTGAACTCTAGGTCCAAGGATATGCAGACTCAAACTTTATATCTAACATAGATGATCGAAAGTCAACATCTAAAAGTTTGTTCCTATGCAATGGTGGTACTGTAAGTTGGAAGAGTTCCAAGAAGATGGTTCCACCTCATCCATGATTACTTTGAGAAGGAATATGTTGAGGTCAAGAGAGTCAACTCCGTAGACAATGCGGTTGACCAACTGACGAAGCCTTTAAGCAAGCTGAAGATCCAAGCCCACCTTGAGAAGATGGGACATAGATTTATTGCCAATCAACTTTAGGTCAAGTGGAAGTTTGTTAGATGTGTGCCCTAGAAGTCAAATTGACTAACATTTATTAAATACTTTCTAGAGGCATTTTCGTAATATTGACTTAAAATTAATAAAGGGTTATTTATTCAATCACATTGTGTATAAAGTATCTATGATATATCTATTGAGTTAATAAGCATGATAATATATATTCTCAAGAGTTGAGAATTTAAGGCATGTATTATAATAATTAACTCATAAACTACTTTCAATCGTAGGATCATCATGAGGATGGTGATCGATCTGAAAGATCGGTGTATGATTGCTTTCTTAGGATCAATGAGTCCTGAGTATGTGTGGAGATACCAGAGCGAGAGTACAGATAGTCATTAGAGAATGAGGGCGCTGAGCATGACCACCTCGAGCAGTCATAAGGGAGCCATCTTCTCGTCAATGACTAGCTCGATGCTGCAGCATGTGTCTAGTCCTTTGACTTGAGGTGCATCAGTAGTTTATCTTGAGGGTGTTATAGTTTGACTACACCATAACTCGATCTCCTAGCCATTCAAAATTCTGAGGTGTATGTTGGCTATAATATGTTCATTATAGGAATTGGATCACACCAAGATGAAATCTATCAACCTCGATAGAGGAGTAGTCCTATGATGATCATGAGATCGAGTCTTAAAACCCATGGCCATGGTAGTGTGAAATAATAGAAAGGTGTTTCTATTAGGGTTTCATATTAGACTCGAATCGAATGATTCATTCATATGATGGGTGTTGGGTTTGACAAGTTTACATTAATCCTAATTGATAGGAACGCGATGCTGTCGTTAAGACAGTTTAATCTGACTTCTTAAAATCATTGAAATTGCGTAGATAGCAGTGAGTCGGGTCGAATCCACAGGGAAGGTAGTGTTTTTATATTTAAAATCTTTGATTTTTTTTGAGAAGAAAAAGAAAATGATTTGAATTTTGAAATAAAAACTGAAGTCGGAAAGATTGAAAGTAAAAATTAAAAGATGCATAAATTTAAATTTGGTACTAAGATCTATTAGTTAGATCTTAGCATCTACTTGCAATAAAATAAAAAGTAATAATTAACTTGCAGAAATTATAATAAAAATAAAAAGTAAGAAATTAAAATGCAAAAATAAAAATTTTTATTAATTAAAATTTTAGAATTTAAATACATAAAATTTAAAAAGAAAAGATAATAAAATAAAATAGCCTGATCTCTGATCTTGGATCGGCATTGGCAGAAAGATGGTGTAGAAGCTCGGCTCTTCTTCTCGGCATTCGTTGCTTTGAAGCAGCCTTTAACCCATAGCCTAGCTTCGCCCTGTACCAAAGCTTCATCTTGATCGGAGATATCAATTTTTGATGGCCTGGGGTCCTTTTTATAGAGCTAGGAGGGCTGGATATTTTTTCTAAAGGCAACGTGGGACTAATAAACTTTGTAATCATCAAAATTTGAATAAAATTCGAATTAAAATAGCTCTGATATGTCTCTGATAAATCTGATAAAATCCATCCATTCAATAGAAATCCAACGGTCCAAAAATCATCAAAATCGGATGCAGATCAACTCAGATCGGGTCGGATTAAATTCTGGCCGTCCGATCGCACTTCATCGAGGAAATCTGGCCGCAAATCGCACTTCGGGAGTCCTGATCACCACTGGGAGCATTCTGGACCATCGAATTGAAGCTGGAATCAGGCGCTATTGTCCGATGGTGATCCAAGTGAAATTGGCAACCAAAAAAAATGCTGACCGTTCGATCTTAACCGCAATCAACCGCACCCGTCCGATCGCGCAATCACTGTTCCCATGGACCGCGTAGACCGGCCGCACCGCACACCGCAACCAATCAATGCTTCTGTCACCGAGTGAAATGACCAGATTGCCCTGTGAGCTACGATAAATTTCTGTAGACCCTTTAAGGGTCTAGGTCCACCATGTGGCAGGCTCTGATTCGCCGGATTTTACTGAGCTGGCGATCCACGCCTGGATCGTAGACCGACTGATGGCTTCAACGACTGAGTCGGCTTTGATGGGTTGGCTTGTCTTGGTGGCTCGGCTTGGCTTGGTGGCTCGGCTTGCGGAGCCGGCTGAGCCATTTTCTTTTTTATTTAATTTTTATTTATTTTATATTTTTTAAAAATTTATATCTTTTCCATTTTAGCTCCATTTTTCTTGAAATTTATTTCATTATGATTAGAAAAATGAGCTCTTTCTATTGATAATAAAATTTTATTTTTTAATTTTTATTATTTTTTTATTATTTTTTAATTATTTTTTTAATTAATAAAAATATAAATTTTTTTAAAAAATTATATATAAATTGATTAATAATTTTTAAAAATTAATATAAATTAATTAATAAATTAATACTTTTATTGGTGAATTTATGATGCTTATCACACCCCCAACTTAAGCTTTGCTCGTTCTTGAGTAAAGAAAGAATTTAGTTTTAAATACCTTTTAACTTTAGAGTTTCGAATTTTACCTAAGCAATTTTCAAAATGGCCATTGATATTCAGTAGAGCTTAAATGAGATATATCATTAGGATATTAATACTTATCAATAGAAAAATTAAGTAAAGAACATTAAATTTTTCAGAACTTTTTCTAAATTATTCCACTTTTATCTCTGATTTGTCTAAACTTTATATAGGCAGGTGTATTGCTACTTCCATCCTTCATTTATTAATTTTTATTTTTATATTACCCACTTTTTGATGCGAATATCATTGCTTACTTAGGCAATGGGACCCGGTTACTTGGTGGGAAACCAATGTTTTTTTTTTTTTTTTTTTTTTTTTTTTTTTTTTTTAACGTTGTACCACTATTGAGTGTCTTAACTCCTTAAGCTTTCTATTTGATCCATGTAGCGAGTCTTGGGCCAATGACTCCCAAACCAGTTGGCTTTAGGGCACTAGGTATAGAATACCCCTCGGGCTTACTAGCTCGAATCAAAAAAGCTACGAGTTAAGACTAGCTTTTCAACGAGCTTCTTTATCCTTCCCACCTTTTGATGCGAAACTCAATGCTTGCTTAGGCAAAGAGGCCCGGTTACTCAGTGAGAAGTACTTGGAAACTATTTTATTAAAATAAAATTTTATATGAAGAAACGTATAGTTACCCTACACAAGCCTATAAAAAGTAGACTTTTCTTTGATGCTAGTAGAAATAATTAAAAATGCTCCAAAAAAAAATTTTTATGTTCTGGACTTAAATCTTTATTGAATTTTCTTAATACTTGATTCCTCAATATCTCATAGATTCTCTAATCTGTGCATCAATTTTCTTTTTAAAATGCTTAGTTTAATTCAATTCTTAAGTGTAATCAAGTATCTAAATACTAAATACTAACTTTTTCGAGGACTTAAAATTTTAAAATTTTTATTTTTCTCTCCCCCCAACTTAATTGACATTGTCCTCAATGGAGAAGAAGAAAAAATAAAGGATGTAATAAAAAAAATGGAAGAATACACCTAACTCAGTATATATATATATATATATATATATATATATATTGGTCCAGCACATGCCTTTGAAAATTTGAGCTCTCCCTCCAACTTATTCAAATTATCCTAAAAAGAAAATAAACTAAAAAGATAAATTAGATAAAAACTAAATATTGGGTTGCCTCCCAACAAGCGCTAAGTTTACCATCTTCAGCCAGACACAATGCAGCTCACTATCCTATGTCGAATATTGGATTGACAAATTCCAATGGTTTTGGATTGCCAATCTTAGAAAGTTGATTTTTAATCCCATTATTGATATATTCACTATTAATTTTTGGGATATATTTTATGATTCCATTCTCAGACCCATGTTTATTAAGAATTTCTCCTATTTGTTTTTCTAAAATGCTCATGAATGGAGTTTTAGGAGTTAAGTTTGATTCAATGGGTGCTGGAATGGTGACTAAAGGCGATTTTAATTTTGAAGGTAAATTAATGTGATCCTGCTTAAATAACTCCATTGACATTTCATTACATGCCTTTTGATTTTTATAAGAAGAACCAGCTTCTAGGGTTGAAGGGAATAGGACATTAGGTTTATAAGTCTCGGGTAAATCATCTATTCTCTTTTCCCTTATTTCTATCTCATTTAAACTGGAACTAGCATCAGTACTAATTCCTGGCTTGGGTTCTTCTATGTGGTTAGTCTCAGTACTAACCAGTTCCTCTAAATTTTTATTTTGGCTAGCATCAGTACTAGTCTCTCTCACCTGGTCTTGGTATGGGTCCATAAGAATCCTGTAGCTTTTAAGTTCAGAAATTACTTTGGCATTCTTAAATTGGAGATTCTTAGATGAAACATTAGATTGATAATTTAATCCAGGTGGTTGGTGGTCATTAGGTGGGTTGTTTGAAATTGGTAGGTTCGGTAGTTGATCTAGTTCTCTCCTCATGTTAGACTCAACTAATTGTCCTATTTGAGCTTCTAGTCTGGCGATAGATTGCTGTTGAGTCAGAATCAATTGTTGAAGTTAATTAAATCTATCATCAGCTAGATTGGTCTGTTGAGGAGGTGAGTATGAGGACAGATTATAATATGATGGCTGAATAAACTGACTAGGCTGACCATTATTATAGGCATAATTTTGATAATTTTGCTCAAGTAAAATTTGGGTCTGAGCCTGAGTCTGTTGGGATGTCCAAGAAAATTAAAGTTACTCCAATCTGAATTATATGAATTTGAAAATGGGTCATTAATCAATTTGGAGTATCCTTGAGTAGCTTGAACTTGTTCTTGGATAAAATATGGAAACTGTGCAGTCATAGGATATTCACTTACATGATGGGTTGGACTAGCACAGATTGAATAATTCTCCTAATAATTAGAAGATGATGTGAATTGTGCAGGAGATTGTTGACCTAGGGTTAGGAGTTGATCTATTTTCTGAGCAAGAAGATCAACTTTATCTAATTTTTGGACAATTAGATTCATATTAGCCATTATTATGTTTAATGTGAATCAACCATTCAATTAAGTTCAACTAAATCAGAAAAAGTGATTTCCTACCATGCATGTATTAGTGTAACCCTAATGTATGGTTCAAAAAATTTTAGAATTTTTTTTTTTAATTTTTTTTATTATTTTATTATATTAAAAATTAATTTTTTTTAATTATTTTATTTGTTAATTTTAATTTAATTTAATTTAATTTAATTATTATTTTTAATATTTTTTAGTTAGTTTAATTTAATTTTTATTTTATTTTATTTTTATTTTATTTTTAGAGGAGTAAGGAGAAGATTTCTGAAGAAGAGGTCCTAAGGAGTCCTAGAACTAAGAAGAAAGAGAAGAATTAGGTTTAATTAGATTTAATATTGATTAGCAATCAAGTTGATCAATCAATCCTGACTAAAGGTTGTCCTAGATCTAGACAGTTCCTAACTGCCAAGGTCACCTTCAAGCCCTCCAAGTGTAGGATTAGCCAATCAACTGGCCAGGGAAGTGTAAGGTCGGTGGGAGTCCCCCCGTTGCTTGCCTTAGACACCAATTATGCTTGGCCAGATAAGTGAACGGAACCAATTAGAAACCACCTTCCTTCGGGCCCAATCGTCCCTGAACCACTTTCCTAGACACCAGTCAAATTGACTTATCCTAACCCGATTCAACTCTTAGGATTCCTTATCCTATTGAGCTCGAGTTCCTAGGGTTGATGTCTAATTGATTTTAAAATTAAAGGCTTAGGTCAATGCAGGATGTTGGTTGGTTGTTTGTGGGCTAAGAAAGGGTGATCAAATCCCCACCTTATCTTGTTTAATTGGGTTGTGCCCTTAATTTGATTTAATATGAATATGCACAAAAAAAAAAATTCAATCAAAGGGTTCTATGCAATTTAAACTAGATGCATGCAACTTATTGAATTCTGAAAGGCTTACCTTACCTCCAGCAATCACCAAAAAATAAATAAATAAAAATAAAAATAAAACTAAAGCTATTATGATGCATGCTCTAAACAGTTAGGGTTTCTAATCTTATCATGAGGCTTTTAATTAGGTTTAAATGGATATTTTTTTAAATTAATTTAAAAATAAAATAAATAAATAAATAAATAAAAATAAAAGAGGACTAGGGTTAGGATTGATCTCACCAAAATTTGATGCTTTCTTTGTTTTCTCTTTTTTTTTCTATAAAATAAATAAAAAAATTAGTAAGCAATATTAAAAAAAATATAATTAATTTACAAAAAAAATCAAAGAAATCAAAGAAAAAAAATAGCATCTATTCCTTCCCAGGCAACGACGCCAAAAACTTGATAGGAACGCAATGCTGTCGTTAAGACACCGTGTTTATCAGTTTAATCCGACTTCTTAAAATCATTGAAATTGCGTAGATAGCAGTGAGTCGGGTCGAATCCATAGGGAAGGTAGTGTTTTTATATTTAAAATCTTTGATTTTTTTTGAGAGGAAAAAGAAAATGATTTGAATTTTGAAATAAAAACTGAAGTCGGAAGATTGAAAGTAAAAATTAAAAGATGCATAAATTTAAATTTGGTACTAAGATCTATTAGTTAGATCTTAGCATCTACTTGCAATAAAATAAAAAGTAATAATTAACATGAAGAAATTATAATAAAAATAAAAAGCAAGAAATTAAAATGTAAAAATAAAATTTTTATTAATTAAAATTTTAGAATTTAAATACATAAAATTTAAAAAGAAAAGATAATAAAATAAAATAGCCTGATCTCTGATCTTGGATCGGCATTGGCAGAAAGATGGTGTAGAAGCTCGGCTCTTCTTCTCGGCACCCATTGCTTCGAAGCAGCCTTTAACCCATAGCTTGGCTTTGCCCTGTACCAAAGCTTCACCTTGATTGGAGATATCAATTTTTGATGGCCTGGGGTCCTTTTTATAGAGCTAGGAGGGCTGGATATTTTTTCTAAAGGCAACGTGGGACTAATAAACTTTGTAATCATCAAAATTTAAATAAAATTCGAATTAAAATAGCTTTGATATGTCTCTGATAAATCTGATAAAATCCAGCCGTTCAATAGAAATCCAACGGTCCAAAAATCATCAAAATCGGATGCAGATCAACTCAGATCGGGTTGGATTAAATTCTGGCCGTCCGATCGCACTTCATCGAGGAAATCTGGCTGCAAATCGCGCTTCGGGAGTCCTGATCACCATCGGGAGCGTTCTGGACCTTCGGATCGAAGCTGGAATCAGGCGCTGCCGTCCGATGGTGATCCGAGTGAAATTGGCAACCAAAAAAAATGCTGACCGTCCGATCTTAACCGCAATCAACCGCACCCGTCCGATCGCGCAATCACTGTTCCCATGGACCGCGTAGACCGGCCGCACCGCACACCGCAACCAATCAACGCTTCTATCATCGAGTGAAATGACCAGATTGCCCTGTGAGCCGCGATAAATTTTTGTAGACCCTTTAAGGGTCTAGGTCCACCACGTGGCAGGCTCTGATTCGCCGGATTTTGCTGAGCTGGCGGTCCACGCCTGGATCGTAGACCGGCTGATGGCTTCAACGGCTGAGTCAGCTTTGATGGCTTGGCTTGGCTTGGTGGCTTGGCTTGGCTTGGTGGCTCGGCTTGTGGAGCCGGCTGAGCCATTTTCTTTTTTTTATTTAATTTTTATTTATTTTATATTTTTTAAAAATTCATATCTTTTCCATTTTAGCTTCTTTTTTCTTGAAATTTATTTCGTTGTGATCAAAAAAATGAGCTCTTTCTATTGATAATAAAATTTTATTTTTTAATTTTTATTTTTTTTATTTTTTAATTAATTTTTTAATTAATAAAAATATGAATTTTTTTAAAAAATTATATATAAATTGATTAATAATTCTTAAAAATTAATATAAATTAATTAATAAATTAATACCTTTATTGATGAATTTATGATGCTTATCACTAATATCGTCGGAGCTCATGATAGAAGAATCCAATTACACAGGTAGCTATACCAAGAGGTTTGCTATTTGATTTTGATAGGTTGGCACCATATACTATCATTGGTGGATTTTGGGATCAATTAGAATTATCTTGATGATCGATGATTCTGATTGGATGAATCAAAAGAGTTCTGGTCCATCAAAAGGTGTTTCAATGCTGTCATTGATGGAGATCATAACATGTCCCATTACCATAGAGAATTCAACTTAACTGGATTACATAAATAAGAGTTTGGGTCTGAATGTCATCAATTAAGCTAATCTAGTTTGATTGATTTGGATTAGATCCAATTAGATTCAAAAAAATCATGCCAGCACAAGATTAAACCTAACATTATCCTTCTATAGTCTTTCTAGATCATCTCAACTGAGCTAAACTAGATTTGGCTCATCCAGGAGCCTTGTATGGGTTTGTCCTAGTTAACTGGAACTTGTCCAGGTAAAAAACTCTTGTCCGAACCTGATCTAGGCTTGTCCTAATCCATCGGATGGAAATAGGACAAGACTTGCTAATTTCTGAAACTATTTGGACAAGTCTTATCCAAAAACTGATCTGGCTGGACCTTGTCCTAGCCTGATTAAGATTTGTCCTAAATCCCATAAGATGGGAGCAAGACAAGGGTTGTCTTTGCCAGATTAGGGCTTGTCCTAAAATCATAAGATGAAATTTGGATAAGCCTCTTCCAAAAATTCTAGATGGATTTCTTTTTATCTGATTAGACCGAGTCCTGGCCTGATTAAGGCTTGTTATAACTTGGTTTGGACTTGATCTAATTTCATTGGATGGGACTTGAAAAATGTTTATCTAAAATCCTGTGAGATGGGAATAGGACAAGGGTCAAATGTTGACCCAGTTTGTAGGAAAGAAATAGATGGTGCCCCATTGGATTTTTCTCTTGGCCGTGCATCCCTAGATGTTACGTGAGGAAGAGAGGGTGCACATCCCCTTATGGAGTGTGCCTCTAGTGGATAAAGATAGAAAGAGTCAGGGTTTATCCATTCAAAGTGTTTGAATGGGTCAAAGAAGTTTGAATTGTTCAAACTTCTAGGATAGATGTTATCTGCGCCAACTTCCTCTTATCCCAAGTTGTTCCACACCATTTCCCTTTATTTTTGTGCAACAAAAATCCAAAAAAGGGGTTGTTGGGTGTGGAGATCATGGGAGAGTCCTTCTTCTTGTTGGCTTTGACCTGTTCAAAGTCACACACGAAGGGACTCTTGGTTTGGTCTATAAATAGGATCCTGCACCAGCTGTTGTGCATAGAAAATTCTCTACAACGAAGCCCTGCCAAAATCACTATCTTCATGCCTCCCTCATCTGATTCTCTCCCTCTTCTCTATATTCAAGAGTTGGGCAAAACCTATGAGTAAAGATCAAGTCCCGTTGGTGTGAAGATCAACAAGAGACGACAGTGTTCGTGAGACAAACGCGCAGCCTTTGGAGTTCATTTTGAAGGCTCTATGGGACCACATCAGATCTAATCTTTGGAGATCAGATCTAAAAGGAGGAGACTTCAAGATATGACTTGAGTAGATATCGATAGAGGCTGGGCACATGCGCGGCTCAATCAGAACCTCGGATCAGTCATTAGATCATCACAAGGGATAAATGGTTTACCCGATCAGGTGATATCTATTATCACTATTTTTATTTTACTTCTAAATTTTAGATCAATCTAATCAGATCTAGGAACTCTCAAATCTGATTAGATCATAAAATTTTTTTTAAAATTATTCTGCTGCAAATCTGAGCCGATCAGATTCATCCTGCGGTAGGAAAATCCATTTTTTTCTTCATCATAGAGATCTATATGGATGACATGCTGGTCAAAAGCCGATCTTCTCCAAGTCTTTTGCCAATCTTGAAAAGACCTTCAACACCCTTCAAAAATACAAGATGAAGCTGAACCCTATGAAATGCACTTTTGGAGTAACCTCAAAAAGTTCCTGGGATTCATGGTGTCAAGGCGTGGTGTCGAAGCTAACCCAGAAAAAATAAAAACTATCCAAGAGATGACCACCCCAAAAATAATAAAAGAAGTTCAATGCCTCACAAGCAAGGTAGCATCCTTGAATCACTTCATTTTAAGATCGGCGAAACATTGCATGCCCTTCTTCCAAGTCCTAAAATAGTCCAAGAATTTTAACTGGACTCTTGAGTGCCAGCAAGCCTTTGAAGAATTGAAGAACTATCTCAGTTTGCCTCCGCTCCTAGCCAAGCCCAAACTTGGAGAAGAGCTATTTTTATATCTCACTATATCTCCAGCAGCTATTAGAGCCATCTTGGTTAGAGAAGATGCAAAAGCTCAAAAATTGATCTACTATATAAGCAAAATCCTGATGGATGCAGAAACAAGGTACACCAAATTAGAAAAACTAACTTATGCCTTATTGATTATAGCCAGAAAGCTCCGACCTTATTTTTAGAGACACAATCACTCTTGTCACTGATCAACCCATTAAGGTAGTCCTGCATTGGCCTAACACCTCAGGAAGAATAGCAAAGTGGGCGATCGAGTTAACTGAGTTTGACATTAATTTCCAACTTTGGCTGACCATTAAAGCTCAAATACTATTCATTTTTATAGTAGAGTGCACTATTCCAGAGGAGACTGAACCAGAGCACCAAAAAGTTCATATCCCTACCTCCCCTGAAGAGAGGGATGATCTTCCTGAAGACTTCTGGGCATTATATATGGATGGTTCATCTAATACTTCTAGAGCAGGCATGGGCTTGATTCTCATCAATCCGAAAGGAGTTGTAGTGGAGTATGCATTACGCTTCGACTTCTCCCCTACTAATAATAGAGCAGAGTATGAAGCCCTACTTGCAGGGCTAAGAATAGCCAAAGAACTGGATGTAGAATATTTGAAGGTTTACAGTGACTCTTAGCTAGTTGTGGGGCAAGTCAGTGATAATTATGAAGCTTGAAAGGAAATCATAAGGAAATACTTGGACAAGGTAAGGAGTTTGATCTAAGTCTTTAATAATTTTGGTATCTAGCAAATCCCTAGGGTGGAGAACACAAGAGACGACCTCCTCTCTAAGCTAGCTACCTTAGCCCCAAATAAACTACCAAAAGAAGTCCTTTTTGAAGTCTTTCAGCATCCAAGTTTGGAAGAGCCCCAGGCAATAATGCATGTTAATCATGAGTCCAACTGGATCGATCCATTGATTGCTTATCTCAGAGATGAAATTCTTCCAAGAGACCACAAAGAAGCTTGAAAATTAAGAAATCAAGCTTTCCGCTATATTTTATATGAAAATAAGCTTTATAAGAGGTCGTACTCCCTACCACTCCTCAAATGTCTCTGATATTTGAAAGTCAATTATGCCTTAAGGGATGTTCACGAAGGAATTTATGAAAATCATCTATTAAAATTCTAATAAAAATTAGCATGAAATAAGTACTTAAAGATAAGACATCAATTATAAAATTCAAAATACTTGATGTATTAAGTTATATTGCATTTTAGGTTAATTCTTAAGGATTTAAAATTTCATAGTTAGATCAATACATAGAGCCAATATCTAAATTTCTCTTATTTTAACCTCAATTGATTTTGTCCTCCAACTTGAAGAATGCCTCTCATACTTGATATCAAATTGAATTTGAAATATGCTTTTATATTTTATTCATATTATTTTCAAGCAATGAATTTGAAAATTAATTTTTCTTCAATCTTAAAGTGGTATCAAATTTCTTAAGAAAATCTTGATTTATTTCAACTCAATAGATATCAAATTAGATAAGATCTTTCAAAGATGTCATATTTCCTCTTCAAAATATTGGATATCCAAAATTGAATTATTTTTCATGTTTAATATCAAAAAGTTTGCTATTTAAACTAATTTTTAAAATAATCAGCATCATAATACATATAATTGGTATCAAATAGACTATTCGTGCCTTAAATTTTCTTGCATTTTTTTAGCAACAGAAAAGAATGTTTTATCTCAAATCTGATTTTGTATAGCTTATATGATATTATTTGAGATAAAATCAAAAATTTTATATCTTTTCTAAACTTGATTAAATTATATTTTTTAAGAAAAAAAATCTAAGTTTAAATAGAATATCTTTCTATGATTTATTTTGTATGATCTATTGATGTCAATTCAAATTAACTTATCAAAATAATTTGATCTAAATTTAATTGATTCATCTTTTTTGATCAAAGACTTTAACAATTGATATTCAATAGACTATTATTATCATACATTCTATTGCTTTATCTTTGAAAAAAAATCTATGTGAATAATCTATTTTGCATGAATATATCAAGATAAAAAAAATATCTTTGATATTATACCTTGAGATAAATTATAAGATTGATATTTTTATGCTTTAAATTGATTGATACTATTTAAAAAAACAAAGAGATATTTTATGAAAAATTAATCATATTCTTTTATGATTTGCTTTGAAAGATATATCCACTATAAATATTCTAACTATTAGCAACAGCTAAATGCCGTTGCTAATAGTCCGTCTACCATCACTAATAATGTTGCCATTGCTAATATCATCATAAAATCCAATCTAAAAAATTTGCTAATTACTATTATTGGCAATGACAAAATTCACCATCGCTAAGATGCTTATTAGTGATGAATTTACAATAAAAAAGTTCCATCTCTAATAATTTTTTAATAATTAAATTAATTTTTTTTAAAATATTAATGATGGTAAGGTCTGTCGAGAATGCACGCTCTTCCCTCATGGATCAGCGTGGCCATCGTGATTAGCCAAGCAATAAGGAGGTACTTCTCAAAGATTTCTATGGAAGCACGATCAAATAATTCAAGGAATAAAGAAGAAAAGAGGAAAAGATTTCTAAAAGAAAAGAGCTTTTATTCAGTATGTTTCAGCACACATTTACAATCTTGACCTATTTTCAATATATATACTTTACAAAGGATCAAACTTAAGCTCATAGAAAAATTCTCCAAACCTAAACAACCCACGTACACAAAATAATAACCCATGAAAACTGAGCCAGCCCAGTTTCAGACTGAGCCAGCTAACCTACGATTGGGTCGGCTCAGTCTTAGGTTTGGCTCAATCCTAGACTGAGCCAACCCAGTTGTGTACTATGCTAACAGTCTGAAAATGCTGCTTTCTATCTAAATTTTTCTCTGAGACCTAGCCGACCTAGTCCTAGACTGAGCCGGCCCAATTTCCAACTTAGCCGGCTCAGTCTCAGGGTGAGCAGGCCCAGTTTCTAAACTTTGCTAGGAGAGTTGATTTCTCTTTCAGCTCGCTCTCATATTTTCATGACCTATCTTCTTATATTTTCAAGACTTGGAAGTGCCACTTCCATTGTTCAACATAGGATACACCTAGAGGAAGAGGTTAAACCAACTCGAGATGCCCAAAGAAGATTGAACCCAGCCATGAAGGATGTAGTCAAAAAAGAGATTTTGAAGTTGTTGGATAATGGAATTATTTACCCCATTTCTGATAGTTCTTGGGTAAGTCCTGTACAAGTAGTACCAAAAAAATCTGGGGTAACAGTGGTCCAAAATAAAGCCAATGAACTTATCCCAACTAGAACCCAAACGGGATGGAGGGTCTGTATAAACTATAGAAAACTGAATGTTGCAACAAGAAAAGATCACTTTTCTTTGCCATTTATTGATCAAATGTTAGAAAAGTTAGCCGGATAAGAGTTTTATTATTTTCTTGATGGATATTCCAGTTATAACCAGATCCCCATAGCCCCTGAAGATCAAGAAAAGACCACATTCACCTGCCCATTTGGAACCTTTGCTTAAAGATGCATGCCCTTTGGACTATGTTATGCTCCAGCAACCTTCTAGAGATGTATGATCAGCATTTTTTCCGATATGGTTGAATGATTTTTAAAAATTTTCATGGATGACTTTTCTATGTTTGGTTACCTTCTCCAAATGTTTAGACCATCTAAGAATAGTCCTAGGTAGATGTAAGGAGAAACATTTAGTTCTTAATTAAAAAAAATGTCAATTCATGGTTAGAAAAGGTATAGTTCTTGGCCATGTTGTTTCAAAAAAAAGAATAGAAGTTGACAAGGCCAAAGTTGATCTGATTACAAGTCTTCCACCACCCAAGACTGTTAAAGAAATTTATTCATTCTTAGGACATGCTAGATTTTATAGAAGGTTCATACCTGATTTTAGCAAAGTAGCTCACCCTTTGACGAATTTGTTAGCAAAAGAAGCAAAATTTGAGTTTACTTCTAAGTGCCTTAAATCTTTTGAATTCCTTAAGAAGGTACTCATTTCAGCTCTCATCATTCATCCGCCTATCTAGACTGAACCTTTCGAACTCATGTGCGATGCATCTGATCATGCTATAGGTGCAGTCTTAGGTCAAAGAATCAACAAGCTATCGAGAGTTATTTATTATGTCAGTAAAACTTTAAATGATGCATAGCTAAATTACACCACTATTGAGAAGGTGTTCTTAGTCGTTGTCTTTGCCTTGGAGAAATTTAGATCCTATTTGATTGGATCCCATGTTATTATCTATACTGATCGCTCAACTATTAGACATCTTCTAACAAAGAAAGATGCTAAGGCACATTTAATTCGATGGATCTTGCTCCTTCAAAAATTTCATCTAAAAATTAAAGATAAGAAAGGGTCAGAGAATGCAATTGCTGATCACTTATCCCAAATCATAGTTGCGCCATCTAACGAACCACCTATCAATGTGTATTTTCTAGATGAACAACTCATGTCGGTGTCCACTGAACCTTGGTATGCAGATATTGTGAATTATTTAGCCATTGGTAAAGTGCCTTCTCATTAGACTAGTTAGGATAAACACAAATTCTTTTCCCAAGTAAAGTATTTCATTTGGGATGATCTATATCTGTTTAAACAGTGTCTTGATCTGATCATTAGGAGGTGTGTTTCGGATAATGAGGCTAAAAGTATTTTATCATTTTGCCATGACCAAGCATGTGGTGGTCATTTTGCATCCAAGAAGACTGCTGCCAAGGTACTTCAATATAGATTTTATTGACCTAATTTATTTAAGGATGCACATGTGTACTGCAAAAATTGTGATCGATGCCAACAAATGGGTTGAATTACAAAGAAAGATATGATGCCACTCAATCCAATCTTGGTAGTTGAAATTTTTGATGTCTGAGGAACTGATTTTATGGGACCATTTTCAAATTCCTTCAAAAATGAGTATATCTTAGTGGCTGTTGATTATGTTTCCAAGTGGGTAGAAGCTATTCCATGTAAATCCAATGATAGCAAAGTGGTCATTAAATTTCTCAAGGAAAATATTCTCTCTCGCTTTGGTATCCCTAGAGCAATCATTAGTGATCGGGGAACACATTTTTGCAATCAACCCTTTGCCACTCTAATGAAAAAATATAATGTTACCCACAAGTTGGCCACACCTTATCATCCTCAAATAAGTGGGCAAGTACAAGTGTCCAATAGATAAATCAAACAAATCTTAGAGAAAACTATTAATGCCAATAGAAAGGATTGGTTTGTAAAATTAGTTGATGCACTTTGGGCATACCGCACCGCTTACAAGACAAATCTAGGAATGTCTCCTTATAGGATTGTGTTTGGAAAACCATGTCACTTGCCTATCGAGTTAGAACATAAAACCATATGGGCAATAAAGAAATTAAATATAGACCTTGACGTAGCCGAAACCCAAAGGAAGCTTTAGATAAATGAACTAGAAGAACTAAGAAATGAAACTTACGAGAATGCCAGGGTATGCAAGGAACGGATGAAAGTATTTCATGATCAAGCAATTCATAGAAAATCTTTTACTCTTGGGCAAAAAGTTTTATTGTATAATTCGAGGTTACATCTTTTTTCTGGAAAGCTTAGGTCTAGATGGACAGGACCTTTCGTGGTTAAAGAAACCTTCCCATATGGGGCTATCAAAATTAAAAGCCCTAGTAATGGTGTTACTTTCAAAGTTAATGGTCAATGATTAAAACCATTCTTGGAACTGCCTATTGAATCTATGGAGGAAGCCATGGTTCTTTATGAACCAACATCTCTTGGTTAGTCTGTTATCACTGTTTAGTCTGGCTGAAGACTTTAAAATTAGCGCTTCTGGGAGACAACCCAGCTTCTTTCTTTCTAATTAGTTTTTCTTTTAGCATTATCAGATCCAATAAGCTCCATTGGCTAAGTTGGGGGGAGAGCCCAAGAAAATTCTTCCTCATGTGTCCTCGTTCCCTTTTATACCATATCTTGCTTATAATTAGAAATTATTTTCTTGGGAGAATAATAAGCAAAATAAGTAAATAATTGGATGCTACCTTTACCTTCTTAATCTTACACTTGTCAATTTTGGACTTAGGTTAAATCACACACTTTTGATAAGTAATTGATTGAACAGTCTAGATAATTTATGAAATAATGAGGGGAAAAATATTAATAGACTCAAGTAAAGAGGGCAAGTAAGAATGAAATTAGTTTTCGGATAATTCCAACCCTCCTATTTGCATCAAAGAAGAATCTATTTCTTGGATATGTGTAGGTATTAGTAAATGCAAAGTTCCCTTTATTATAATAATAATTATTAAAAAGAAAGAAATAATAAAAGTAAATTTTAAGCATTGTTTCACTGAGTAACCAGGCCTCCTCGCCTAAGTAAGCGTTGAGTCTCGCATCAAAAAGTAAAGGTATGAAGAAATTTTGCTATACAACCGGCTTTGATCTATAGCCTTTCTGACTCAAGCCAGTAAGCCTGAGGGGTGCTCTACACCTAGTGCCCTAAGGCCAACTGGTCTGGGAGACATTGGTCAAAAACTTGTTACAAGAGTCAGATAGAAAGCTTAAGAGATTAAGACATTGCAAGGTCTCTACTTTTAAAAATAAATAAATAATAATAATAATAATAATAATAATAATAATAATAATAATAAGAGGAACTTACTTGCATAAAAATAATATCTCACCACTTCAATGGAGTAGAGAATTTAGAAATAACAGTAGGAGTTGGTCAAGAACTATCCTTAAAAAATGAGGAGTTTGCACTTCACTAATTTACTTGAGCCTATTAATATCCCAATGACTTGTTTCATCTACTATCTAATGGAAAATCTTCTACTTATAAAAAAGGATATGAGAACAACCTTTAAGTCAGTACACTTGTGTATGATATTAGAAGTTTTTGGTAGCCTTTCTTAAATTATCTTTACTCGAGGACGAGTAAGAATCAAGTTGGAGGGAGTGATAAATGCATAAAAATTAAATATAAGTAGATTAATTTATATATTAAATTAACTTATTTAATTAAAATTGATACTTTTATACAGTGTTTTGAATGAAAGCACATGCCAACATGAAGAGCAAGATTCTAGGATTCCAATGGTATGATCAAAATAGAAATCGGATGTCAAACAAAGTTAGAGGACCAGTTCTTGCATGGATTTCAAAGCAGTCATCCCTAACCTTCAACCTCCATGATTGTCGGTCCACGAAATAAGGCCATGGACCAAAGGCCAATCCGATCGCTCGATCATCTCCAAAAAATCACTATTTGCTCTCGTCATTGCCGAAAATTTGCTGCCAGCACCTTGCCTCCATCCACCTTGTCGATCGTTAGAAAAAATTCAAGAAAGGGACAGTTTCTTTTCTTTCAACGTTTCAACCATTGCCACCTCGTCGGAATCCATTGGAGATGCTGGAAAAAGCCGCCATTTTTCCTTTCTTCTCAACATCCAACCAAGCAACGATCACCGAAGTTGATCGAAAGCTCTCCAGCTGATGATCGATCATAACCCCCTTCTTACCCATCCAATCATCACCCCCAGTTTCGTAATGAACCGCCCAGTCTTCCACCAACCACCATGCCGCCATAGCCCTCTTCCTTGTTCTAAGGAATCGGCACACCCGAGAGCACCACCCCATGGCTCCCCTCTTCATCCATGCCACTGCCCAACTCCACCACAACCGTCCTCCCCTGTGCTGCTACGGAACCCCTCTCTCCATGCCACCGTGCCACCCCATCCTTATGTCCAAATGGATTATCTCCCAACAGCATAGCCACCTCCCTTCTATTTGATTATTGGATGCTTGAGTTGTCCAAAAGAAGAAAGTTATGGATAACTCTGAGAAAACAGAAGTGGGTGCGAAGCGACGATCCAGTAGATAGCTATGAGAAAATAGAAGTCATTGAAGCAGATTGAGATGGAAAACCAACTCTATTTTTATGTGGGGACGACGTGCTCTCCTTCACCTATATAAAAAAAAAGAATGGAGGGGGGGCATTTTTTTTTTTTTTTGAGAAGTATTTTCCAACCCATCTACTTCCTTCTTCTTGTCCTTCAGAAAGAGAGAAAGCCTGAGTTATTTAGTTTATTTCTTTTGTAACTCCAAGCCCCTGTCAATGGCTTAGGAGTTAAATAGTATGTCATTAAGATTGTTTAATTTTTCTAGCAATAAATTTTTGTTTTAATTTTAATTCTAGCATTAGGTTAGTTTATATTCATGCTATTTAAATTATGCAATTAAATTTTTGCTATTGGGCTAGTTTAAATTTCTACATATATTAAAAAAATTAGAAATATGAATTCTGGCTAGTAGTGTAGGAATTTAGTTTTTACTTTTAAATTTATTTTCAAATTTTAATCTAAATAATGTCTAGTTAAGCAAACCCCTAGGGTTGGCGATGAAGCTAGATCTTGATTAGAAGTCTTTCTAAGGATCTTTTCTTAAGCTTTCAATTTTTAGGAAGTCATTCTTTCATTTAAACTTCTTACCAAGAGACTTGATGAATTATTATTGGGTTTCAATCCCTTTGTAATTCATACTTGATTCAGTGCAAGAAGGATGAAGAGAGAAGGCTCAACAATACTTATATTCTATGCTTTTCTTTCTTGTAAAACTTTGATGGGTTATAGTTGAGTTTTAATCTCTTCATAATCCATACTTGGTTGATACAAAGGAAAGAATTTGGAGGATATCATTAGGGAGATCATTAGAAAAATTTTCTAAAATATTGGTTTAGCGGATTCAAAAATCTTAGGCCTTTACATTACTTATTTCTAAATTTCTCTTTATTTAATTAACTTGTGACCATTCTTGTTGAACCTTGTCTGAATAGGGGTTTAGACATAGTTTAAACACCATTTCCTCGTGGGATCGACCCGTACTCACTGGACATGCTACTCTCCACACCGTGCACTTGCGGTTATAACTTAAAAAGAAAGCAACGTAAATCCTAAGTGTCTTCCTTCCTTCCACGCAACACCGCTCTGATACCAAATGTCGAAAATGCGCGCTCTTCCTTCATGGATCGATGTGGCCGCCGATGATTAGCCAAGCAACAAGAAAGTACTTCTTAGAGATTTCTGTGGAAGCATGATCAAATAATTTAAGGAATATAGAAGAAGAGAGGAAGAGATTTTTGAAAGAAAAAAACTTTTATTCAGTATGTTTCAGCATACATTTACAATCTTGACCTATTTTCAGTATATAAACTTTACAAAGGATCAAGCCCAAGCTCATAGAAAAATTTTCTAAACCCAAACAATCCACATACATAAAATAATAATCTACGAAAATTGAGCTGGCTCGGTCTGAGGCTCAGTTTCAGACCGAGCCGGCCAACCTGCAACTAGGTTAGCACAGTCCTAGACTAAGCCAACCCAGTTGTGTACCATGCCAACAGCCTAAAAATGCTGCTTTCTGTCTGAATTTTTTTCTAAGACCTAGCCGACCTAGTTTTAGACTGAACCGATCTAATTTTTAACTTAGCCAGCTCAGTCTCAGGGTAAGCCAGCTCAGTTTCTAAACTTTGCTAGGAGAGCTAATTTTTCTTCCGGCTTGCCTCCATCTTTTCATGACCCATCTTCTCATATTTTCAAGACTTGAGAGTGCCACTTCTGAGCTCACAAGGTCATGGCTAATGCCATCTCTTATAATTATTAACAACAAAAATACCATTACTAATATAGTCACTAAATTTTTATATTTTAAATTAAATAAAAAAATTATTTGAAGAATTATTGGCAGTGAGGTCTTTGTCTCTAAAGCCGTCGCTAATAGTTATTAGAGATGGTAGATTCCATCTCTAATACCAATGCTAATAGTTATTTTATTTTTTTAAAAAATTAATAAAAATAATTTTTAAAATCTATCTTAATTTCATAATACCTGTTATAATTAAAATTCAAAAGTAATATGATAATCAAAAATAAAAAATTAATTATATTTTATTAAAAATATAAATTATATATATTTTATAATTAGTATCAAAAAAATTATAATACATAAAAAAATATAATACATCCAAAAAAAATTAAGTCGGATCCTCATCATCCCCACCTCCTCCTCCTCCTGCTCCTCTTCAGTAGCTAATGGATGAGAGTTGGATATCCCAACATGTTGTAATGAAAAAAATAAAACATTATTAGTAAGTTTTAATACGAAGGTGTATCTTTTGATACAGAGTTGTATCTTTCAATACACTTTTTCGATTCTTAAATAGATTATTTTTATATATTTCATTCGATGATATGGAGCTGTAGACACCTTCGGTCCATCAATTGAATAGTTAGATTGAATTTTTAGCTCCTAGATCTCCTTCCTAGACTCAAACCTAAATATATGAAGCTTCTAAAAATTAAAACTTAAAATAATTAAAATAATTTAATAATATAATTACCTGATGTGATGGTTGGGATAATGAACCCAGCTGGTCGTGCAGCTATGGATCCCAGAGAAGCTCTACGATCGTATCGCGAATGGCATCTAGGAGGCTCTGGGGTTGTTAGCTCAGAAGCTTCTGCACGACCTCCTTCATATGCGCATCACTCCAAGTTTGGAACATTGAGGCCTGTGAGGATACCGAAAGGTATTGAGGTGGTGAAGGATCGAAGCTATGGTCAAATCCTATGACCCGACTCCTACTCACCCCCCAGTGATGTTGAGCATCCCTCAAGGTCAAGGGGGGCTGAGAAGATAGGTCATCACTGTACCTCTCAGTAATGTATGTCACATAACGTGTCTGTATAGTTAAAAAATATATTAGTTATAATATAAAAATTAGATCCTGTAATAACTTAATTAGTAAATAAAGTTTGAAATTCTTACCATGATCCATCATGACATAAAATCTAAGTAGTCATCGATCCTCCTAGATTGGTGTATGGCCCACCATAATTACAGTAGGTCTGATGGATGACCCAACTACCATGCCTATAATAAATAAATAATAAAATTAAATTAATTAAAATATGCATATAAGATTTTTTATAACTATAGTGAAGAGCTTTGATATTGATTTCTTACCAGTCTATCGACCACAACATGTGTGCCGATCGAGCCTCCCACATGTCTGATTGGATCCTACTGGATGGCTCGATTCTGTTGGATCCTCTACTACCTACTGGAGTACTCCTCACTACTTCACTGATCGTAGAGGGCCTTCTATATGTCCGCCTGCATCCAATGATCCATGAGGGACCTTCAGTTCGATGGTGACTTGAAACTGGAGTGCTGGATGGAGGACTGCCTCTGGTTATAAAGGCCATCTCAGAGCCTCTGTGTGGACACCTCCTCGAAGATCTGATGGCCAACCGCCTCATCCTGGAGAGTCTCAAATCGATAGTAGTCCTACAAGATAGAAGCAAGTATATATTTATATGTAATTAAAATACCAACATGTTGAAAATTTATAAATTAAATTAGTTTTGACTTACCAAAAATATTCCTCAAGCTGCATCACGTGCTCCAGATGACTAATTGGAAAACTAGTTCACCAGCCCTGGCATCAAGCATCGGATGATGTCGGTAACCACACAAGATACTCCAGGCTCTCTAAACATGTTGTAAAATTAATTTTGAATAATAAATATTAACTCTAGAATTGCTAAATTAGAAATATATTAATTAAAGTTATAGTACTTATGAGCGGCTCTGAACGTGGATAAGCTATCTGTCCTTCAATCGAGTCAGAGATGCCGTGAGCCAAGCAGATCCTCGACCATGACTCTGTGTCTATGAGCCGATCACTATTAAATATGATTGTGGGGTCACTAGTGACCTCCTAGCATCCGGTATGAGATGTGCGAAATCATGCAAGCTGGCCGCATGATTGCTCTCTCCTTGAGAGCACTATCTTTGACTAGAAGGGCTCCAACCTCTAAAAGACATGATGTATAATATTTGAAAATAAAAATAAAAATCAAAGCAAGCAAATGACCTAAAAATTGATTCAAACAAAATATATATCTATCAAAACATAACAAGACGATCAAAATTTAACTCATGTGTAACAAAGATTGTTAGTTAGCATCTGCAATGTATCAGCAATCCAATATTTCTCATCCAACAATAAATGATAATATGTTGGTCTGTTGATCTCCTGATTTAAGCATTGTCTGATTCTCATCTAGTAGTACATGATAATCTCAATACATGAAAATTGAAGAAGGCTTAGATCTACCACTAAAAAATAAGGCATTGCACATTCCTTTGCACCTTTAACCATGAGGTGGCTACACACGGTTGTCTATGATATAACAAACCAATCAAGATAGCCATACTTTCCAAGTTCTTTTGCCCCAAAGTATGGTGAGATGGCTGCAAGCAGTTGTCTGCAATGTAACAGACCATCCAAGCTTGACCATAATACAATAAGAACATAATGCATCACCTCCTTATAGGTGCATTCGCACAGGCAATCATCATAGCCTCTATCTTTAAGCCCCCGGTCACCTCCTCGAGCTGTAAATCAAAAATATAAATTTTATTAAAAAATAAAATAATAACTTAAAAATAAAATTTATGTGCTCGCACAGCCTAGCCATGTGGCAAGCTCCAAGTCCAAACTACAAGCATTGGTATCTACATAGAAAGATGTGGAAGACAATATACACAGACAAGAAGCTCTACTTGTCCAATACATTTACTGATGTGCAAGAACTTAACAGTGACAGGCTCGAGTATATGATTAGCATATTTGGTGGATTTGATCTAGTTATTGGTGGAAGCCCATGTAATAATCTTTCAGATAGAAACCACCATAGTTATGATAGACTATAGGAGTTGCTATAGTTATAGCCTTGCTTAGCCTTTAGGGGGTAGCAACCCTATAGAAGGTAAGCATGACTAGAACCATAGCAATCCTGTCCATCATGACTATGGTGGTTGCTATCTAAAAAATTACTATATGGACATTCACCAATAATCAGATCAAATCTACTAAATGTGCTAATCATATACTCGAGCCTATCACCATTAAGCTCTTGCACATCAGCAAGGTCTTGGATAAGTAAAGCCTCTGAAGCCCTTACAATTATCTGCCACGAATCAATCCCCATACAAGTACCAATGCTTATAATTTGGCATAAATTCACATCTTGGGCTAGTGTTTGCAATGCAGCTCGAACCTTCCCTCGGTTCGAGCACTCTACATGTCAAAATCAAAGCACGTAGGACACGTCTCGAGCCTGTGTTTGCAATGCGACCCTAACCTTTCCTCAGTTCGAGCGCACTGCATACCAAGATTGAAGCACGCAAGGCACATATCGGATCGATGTTTGTAATGCTGCTCAAACCTTTTCTCGATTCAAGCATACTATATGCCAAGACCAAAGCACGTAGGGCATATCTCAGCCTTGTGTTTACAACTCGAACCTCCCTTAGTTTGAGCACTCTATATGTCAAGATCGAAGCATGCAGGGCACATCTTGGGCTGGTGTTTGCAATGCTGCCCAAACCTTTCCTCAGTTTAAGCATGCTGCATGCTGAGATCGAAGTGCACAAGGCATGTCTTGAGCCTGTGTTTGTAATACGGCCCAAACCTTTCCTCAGTTTGAGAGAGGGTGGATGCTGAGATCGGAGCATATAGGGCATGTCTCAGATCGGTGTTTGTAATGCTACTTGAACTTTCCCTCAATTTGAGTGCGTTGTATGCCAAGACCGAAGCATGTAGGGCATGTCTCGGCCTCATATTTATAGCCCGAATATTTTCTCAGTTTGAGCATGCTGCATGCCAAGACCAAAGTATGTATGGCACATCTCGGGCTGGTGTTTGTAATGCTACCCCAACCTTCTCTCGATTTGAGCACTCCACATGTCAAAATTGAAGCACGTAGGACACATCTCGAGCCAGTATTTGCAATGCAGCCCAAACCTTCCCTCAATTTGAGCGCACTGCATGCTAAGACTGAAGCATATAGGGCATGTGTTGAGTTAGCATTTGTAATGCTGCTCAAACCTTTTCTTGGTTCAAGCATGCTGTATGCCGAGATTGAAGTACATAGGGCACATCTCGGCCTCATGTTTGTAGCTCGAATCTCCTTCGATTCGAGTGCTCTGCATGCCAAGATTGGAGCATGCAAGGTATGTCTCGAGCCGGTGTTTGCAATACTATCCAAATCTTTCCTCGATTTGAGTGCAATGCATGCCAAGACTGAAGTGCGTGGGGCATGTCTCAGCCTCATATTTGCAACCTGAACCTTTCCTCGATTTGAGAGGGGGTAGATGCCGAGATTGAAATGCATAGGGCACGACTCGGACTAGTGTTTGCAATGCTGCCCGAACCTTCCCTTGGTTCGAGCGTGCTGTATACCAAGATTGAAGCGTGCAAGGTACATCTCGATCTCATGTTTGCAGCCCAAACTTTCTCTCGATTCGAGTGCTCTCATTGCTAGAACCCAAATCCCATACAAATTAATACATATTTAAAATAATTTTTAATATCTAATTATACTTAATTAATATAATTTAAATAAAAAAATATTTTTTATTGATGGTATTAGCTATCGCTAATACTCACAGTAGAAGAAGGCTACCATATAAGACTAAGGCATAGGCTGGCATGCAGGAATTGAAGCATGAGGAGGCATAGACAAGCAGAGACTGAGGCTCAGGGATGCGGCCATGAATGAGAGCTTGGAAAGATTGAGAGCTTGTGCTTGGGAGCTCGGAGAGGTGGAAGGCGGTCGAGGGTTCGGGGAGGTGGATCGGGTGCAGCTAGGAAAGATGGCTAGGAGAGAGAGGGGGTAGCGGGTGAACCAAAGGATCGGAGGTTCGAGGAAGAAGGTAGAGGTGGCAGGGAAGAGAGGGGGTGAGGTGAACCAAAGGACCGGAGGTTTAGGGAAGAAGATAGGAGGTGGCCGATGGAAGTCGAGGGAGAGAGGGCGGTGGTGGTGGAAACCGAATGGTGGGGGTTCAGGGCGCAGGAGGCGACTGAGGATTAGGCAAGCAGGAGGCGGTCGGGGGGAGAGAGGGGGTGGCAAGGGAGAGGAGGGTGGTGAGAGAATCAAAGGGCTAGAGGTTCAGGGAGGCAAGAGGCTACCGGAGGTTCGAGGAAGGAGGTAGGAGGTGGCTGGGGGTAGGTAGCCAAGGGGAGGGAGGAGGTGGTGAGGGAACTGAACGACGGAGGAGAGGAGGGTGGCGGTAGACCAAACAACAGTGGGGGCTTCAGGGAGGTAGGAGGCGGCCAAGATTTTTGGAGAAGGGGTAGGAGGCGGTTAGGGGAGAAAGGGGATGGCAAGGGAACAGAATGGCGGAGGAGAGGAGCGTGGTAGGGGAACCAAATGGCCAAAGTTTTGGCAAGGCAGGAGGCAGTCGGGGGTACTGGGAAGGAGGGAGGAGATGGCCGAGGGGAGGCGATCGAAAGGAGAGAGTGGGGGGGGGACGGCTCGAGGAGGTGGGCTGGGTGCAACTGGAGGGATCAAGATGTCGAAGGCTCGAGGAGGTAGGCCGGAGGCTCGGGAAGATGGACAGGGTAGAGCCGAGGGGAGGCCACCGGCCAGGCGAGAGAGGGGGTGGTGGGGGGTTCAAAGGGTGGGGGAGAGGGCAGTGGTGGTGGAGGATAAAAATGGAGGGTGGCGGGTGGAAAAATGAGGATGCAGTGGATGGTAGGATGGGAGAAATGAGGAAGCGGTGGGCAATGGCGTAGGGAAAAATGAGTGCACGCGGTGAGGTGGGCGAAAATGAGATGGAAAGAATATTAGCAATGGTAGATTCCATCACTAATAACCATTTATCGTCACTAATATACAAAAAATTATTAGCGATCGTAGATTCCATCAGTAATAGTTTTTTCATCACTAATAATTAAATAAAAAAATAATATTTTTATATTATTAGTGATGGTACTTATGTCGTCGCTAAAGCCATCACTAATAAAAAAAAATTTCATTAATTTTTTTATCCTCCTAAGTCATTTTTTGAATGGTTAAAAATTAATATTTGAATTTATTAAATTTTTTGACTTAATTTATGAATCAAGTCCTAATTGATTTAAATTAGATTTAATTTAATTAGACTTGACTTAATTTAATACCTCTTGGATTTTAATATTTTGAGTAAAACTTGGATTCTAAGTCTAATTGAATTAGGTTTGATACGATTTCAAATTGGATTCAAATTACATTTGAATTAGATTCGAATCGAACTCAAATTAAAAATTATTTTCTTATAATTGATTTAAATTATATTAAATTTAATTAGACTTGACTTAATTTGAATGTAATTGGGTTTTAAATCTAATTAGGACTTGGATTTAAAGTCTAATTGAATTAAGTTGGACAAGATATTTTAAATTAGATTTGAATCGAGTTCTAATTATATTTGGATCGAATCTAAATTAAAAACTATTTTCTCCTAACTGATTATAATTAGATTAAATTTAATTAGGGTTGACTTAATATGAAGATAATTGAATTTTACTATCCATGTAAGGCTTGGATTTTAAAGTCTAACTAAGTTAGGATTGACGGGTTTTCTAATTGGATTCGAATCGAGTTCGAATTGGATTTGAATTGAACCCAAGTTTAAAATCATTTTCTTTTAATTGATTTAAATCAACTTTAATTTGATTAATTTTGACTTAATTTAAGATCAATTAGGCTTTATAATCTATGTAGGATTTGGATTCGAAGCCTAATTGAATTAAGTTTGATAGCATTTTGAATTGGATTTGAATTTGGTTCAAATTTGATTCAAATCAAACACAAATTGACCGCTATTTTTTTCAAATTAATTTAAATTAAATTAAATTTAGTTAGACTTGACTTAATTTGAAGGTAATTAAGTTTTACTATCCAAGTAGGACTTGAATTAAAAGTCTAATTGAATTAGGATTGACAGTATTTTGAATTAAATTTGAATTAAACCTAAATTAAAAATTATTTTTTTTAAATTGATTTAAATTAGATTTAATTTAATTAATCTTGATCTAATTTGAAGCTAATTAAATTTTATAATCTAAGTAGAATTTGGATTCAAAGCCTAATTTAATTAGATTTGGCAGAATTTTGAATTGGATTTAAATCGAATTCAAATCAAGTTTGAATTGGATTGAGCCATGGTTTGGATTATTAGCGATGGCAAACATCCCATCACTAATTCCAATTTTATTAGCGATGGCTAACCATCCATCTCTAATTCTATCGCCAATAAAATTTTAAAATATTTTTTTCTTTCCAAGATATTTTTTTAAAAAAAATATTAATGATGGTAATTTCTTAGTTGCTACTATTCAAAATCATCATCGCTAATACATATTTTATATTTAAATATTATAAAATTATTTAAAATTTTAAATAATTTTAAAGGTAGCTCTTATCGTTGCTAATAGTTAACATAGCCATCGCTAATAGCATGTTATTAGCGATGGCCAGTTCTTTATTGCTAATAATAAAAATATACTATTGCTAATATTTTTATTATTTTTAAATATTTTAAATAAATTTTTAAACTTTTAAGGATGGCATTCGCCATCGCTAATATTAATATTGCTGTCACTAATACTATTACTGATAGCAAATTTTTTTGTTAATATTATGATTGAAAAAACTCATTTTTAGCGATGAAACTTTTTGCCATCGCTAATACTATCGCTAATATTTATTTTTCTTATAGTGATCCAAATTTTTAATTTTGAAAAGATCTATATATCTCAAATTTATAAAGTCTAGAGAAACAAATAAAAACTTCTTTCAAATGATACAAACAAATAAATTTTTAAAAATTTATTATAATTGGTATCATAATTTGTATCAAATAGTCTATTTTTGCCTTGAATTCTATTGCATTATCTTTTTTGTAAAAGAAAAATCTCAAATTTAAATTTTTATGGTTATATTCTTACTATTATATTATTTGATATAAATTCTTGTGATATATTTTTGAATAATCTGCTTTAGTATTAAAAGGAGAGAAGTATTTTTAAGATTGTATTATTCAAATTTTTTAAAGTCTAAAGTTTTTTTAATTAAAATTGAGAAGTATGTATTATCTATTTTTTTGAGAAAAGAAAGAACTCTTGATCTAAATTTGAAAGTTAAATACTCTAAATTTTTAAATATGGCATCAGTTAAGTTAATATTAAATATGCTCAATTTAAAAGATAGGGAGAGAAAGTAAAATTTTTACTCTTAAAAGGCTACTTGATTAAAAATGTCTTAACATAAAGAAAAAAGTTTATTCAAGATGAATTGATTACTAAATTGGTATTAATTAAAATTTAATATGGTATAAAATTAAAGATATTTAACTTAAAAAAAAGTAATAAAAATTATAAAGCTTAAGCATGCAAATTTTGCAAAAAAAAAAGGAGGAGATAATGATAAAGAATGAATATATATTTATTTATTTATTTTAATTTAATAATATAAATTTAAAATATGCTTATTTTGAAATAAAGAGGGAGAGAAAGTTGAAAAGTAAATTAATCCAACTATTAATATAAAAAATAGGGGGAGAGATATTTTCTAATTTGATTTGATTAAAAATATTAATAAACTTTTGATCTAAAATTTTTAATTAATTATCTTATTTTGAGCTTTATTATATTGATTTTAAATTTTTAATCAAATACCTTATAGTCTTTTCAATTTGTACTTTCATGTGTTTATTCAATTTGATATACTTGATTTAAAGTACTATTAATTTAAAGTAGTATCAACAAAATAAATTATTCTTCAATATTAAAATTTGCTTAAAATGGTATCATTCATATGTTGATTTCATAATTTAGTTTGCTTAAATATTTTTTATATTCTTGGAGTTGAATTGAATTGAAAACTCTTCTTACTCCTAGAAATAAATTCATAAAATTTTTAATATATAATATAAGATCTTTATAAAATTATTTTCAACTTTGATGCTATCTTTCATACTGTTCCGATACATACCTTTTCAAAGTTTAATTAACTAAAACTTCTTAAAAAAAGTAAAGAATAAATATTAAAATTGATATAAAAAAATTTACATGTTATACTTGTTTTATTTGAAAATCTCTATTTTTTTAAATTAAATTAACAATCTAAATTGATGGTATCAAATTAAAATTTGGCATCGGACATACTTTATTTGGTATCAAATGTATTGAAATATTTTGAAAAGCTCTATCCCTCAATATTGACTTGAAAAATTTAAATTTAAATCTTTTAGAAAGGGGTAGAGTAATATCAATATAAATTTGATATCAAATATGCTTATTTTTATATTAAATATCCCATAAAGTTTAAATTTAATATCCTCTTGATATTAAATCAAAATATTTTGAATTTGATATATTTTATTTTAAATTTTGATTGATTTTGATGATATATTTCACATGATTTGTTTGATGTATAAAGATTAAAAAATTATATTATGCTTGATTTCTTTGTTCAAATTTTTGAAAAGCTCTATTTTTCTTAAAGCTTAAAAGTATATATTTGAAAATCTGATCAATGAGTTATGCTTATTCAAACTTTGATATTTGAATTCAAGCAAATTTCTAAAAAAGAAGTGATGTCTTAAGCATGTTTCAAATCAAAAGACAAGTTTTCAAAGGGAAGATAATTTATTTGACTTTATTTTTTTAAATTTGATACACTCTTACATCTTATTGATTTTGATAGTTTTTCTTAGTCCTTTATATAAGATTTTTAATACTATCAAAAATGGAAAGAGGAATGTTGAGTATATGCTTAATGAATTAATACTTAAAATACTCAATAATTTGATGCTTGAAATCTTAATACTCATTGATTTGAATTGAGACATTATAGTATAATGAGTATATGAAAAATATATAATGAACTTAAGATAAATTGAAAATATTCATAAAGTATGCATTCATATGTTTAATCAATTACTTCATGATATATGTTGGCCAATTTTGATTGTATGTGGTGCTTATGGTGTGGCTGCTGGGATCTTTATGTAAACTTCATATCACATCTTTATATATTTTGGCTAGAACTATTTACTTGATGTATGACTCTTGTGACTCTTATGTATTTTGAAAGTTGGCATCTTTTTTAACATGAATATGGAATGTGTTTTTCATATATAGTATCAATTATATTATGAATCATATTTTAAGGAGCAGGTTCTTCCTTCTTATTAGAAAGGGAGAGTAAATTTTATTCAAAATAAGAAAAAAAAAATTTAATTGATGATGCCAAAAAGAGAGAGTAAATATATTATTTAGTATAAGCAATAATTATTAATTGATGATGTTAAAATTACATGCTCAATTATTGATAAATTTTTAAAAAATCTCTCTTCAAAATGAGCTAATTAAAAATTTACATCAATTAAATATATTTATATATTACCTTAATTTAAATTTAAAATTTTTAATGGCACTATTTTACTTCAATGTTCTATACATGCCTTGTTTTGCTTATACTCAAATATTTTATCATCATCAAAAAGAAGGAAATCGTTATCCCAAGAATTGATTTTGATGACTATAAAATATTTAAGAGAAGTACTAATAATTTTTATCTTTGGAAGAAGTTCAAATGTGTACTTCAGATTGTACAAGAATTTTTAGATTAATAAAAATACTTGAAGATGGCTAAAGCTTCAATTTCATCAAGTTGGAGATCGAAACAATGTTATTTGGAAGCCTTAAGACTATTAGAGAAGAATTTGGAACCTTTGAAGGCAATTTGAAAGGTTTCGAAAGTTGAATTGATAAAGATACTTGGAGAAGGTCAAAGCCATCATTTTATCAAGTTGAAGATCAAGACAATATTTTTTGAAAGCCTCAAGAGCATTAAAGAAGCGCTCAAAACTTTTGGAGATAATTTAGAAAGATTCAAAAGTCAAAAAATGAAAAAAAATATGTTTGGATAAAAAGAGACAACCCCTAGGTCATTCCTTTTGAAATGGGCAGTCCGGCACATCTATTTTTGAGTGGCACACAAAAAGGATTGATCCAAAGGTCGACCCCTTTGTCGAGGGTTGACCTATGGGTCAATCCCTACTATTCTGCTATCCAAAAATAGAAACTGGCTGTCTCTGTTCTGCATAGAGGTTGACCCCTATGCCAGGGGACGACCCTAGGATCGATCCCTATGATATAACTTCCATAATAGTTAGTTTTTCTACCTATTTTAGTACATTAAATGTCTAATAAATGCTCTTCAATAGCTTTAAATGGCTACTAATCATTCTCCAGCATTAATTGAAGATTTAAAAGACATTCAAAAGGAAGGAAAGTGAATTAAAAGAAAAATTCATTCAAATTTGTGAGCTCCATTGAATATCTAAGAAAAAAAAGAAAAAAGAGAGGAACTAAGCTTCAAAATTAGAGAGCTTTCAAGAGGAACTACCTCCATCATCTTCCACATCCTCTCAAGCCTCAAGAAATAAAGTTGAAGCATCATTTGAGCAATCCAATAGCAACTTCTTCGAGCTTCAAAGAGTTCTAATTTTTGTTTTATATTTTGTGCTGAAACTTATACTTGTATTTTTATTTCTTTACAAGTTTCTTTGAGGAAAAGAAACTTGGGATTTAGGCTAGTTCAAGCCCATAATTGGACATTATATTAATTTTGGTTGGTTAGTCTAAAAAATCAATTGGATTGTTAGTGAACTCAAGAAACTAATGGTGTAAGATTTTGGTTGGTGCTCCTATGAAAATTAACTGGATTAGTTTGTAAGTCTGAAAAAATAAATACACTGTAATCAAGAAAAGATTATAGTAAAATTCTCAAGGATAGCTTGGAGAGTGGACGTTGGAGTAGGTTGCTTCAAATCACTATAAATTACTTATATTTATGATGTATTTTAATTTCTAGCTTTTCATTCTTGCATTACTTATTTACTTTATTTACTTGAATTATCTTGTTACTTTTAGTTCCACTGTTACTCTTTGTATATTCATTATAAAGATTCAAGTTATTTTAAATAGAAGCACATATTTGACTTAAAGTTTTAATTTAGCCAAGATTTTAAAAGAACCAAATTCACCCTTCCTCTTGGGTTGCTATCTCTGGGAAACAGATTATTACTCAATCTTCTATCTCTCATTACCACTAATGCTTTCTTGAAAATCTTCAAACATCCACTCCTAGCTTGGATAGTAAAAGTATAACCCTGCTCCTCTAAGTAGTCCAAAGAAATCAAATTCTTCTTTAACTTTGGTACATGCTTGATATTAGATAATGTACAAATGATCCCATTGTACATCCTCATCCTAATAGTGCCAACTCTGGCCACCTTGCAGGGGTGATCATCTCCAAGGTTGACACTGAAGAAAAACCTAAGATTTACATGTATCTATTTTAAAACTTTTTCAAAAAATAAATATAGTAGAAACATCAGATTAATCATATTAATCTATAAAATATGTAAAAAACTCCTAGATCTAGGATCTTATGACATAAAATATGCATGTATTAAGTCTAAAAATTAAATAATTAGCAAAGGCAAAGATATTGATCATATCAATACTTGAACAAATCTAGATCTAATCTAAACTACAATAGAGATTGTATCCCTATATGTTTTCATAGAGTGAGAACACTACTTGCTATTTTTGAGGTCGAGGTTGTTACTTCGAGCTACACAGATGTCTGACCTCTATGGGTTGTCCACACGAAGCTTCAATCCAATCAAAATTCTGGCAATCAAAATCTGCACAGTATGCTAGCACTTTGCAAATCCTTCCTTAATGATTGATCTCAAACTCTTTTCTCCAAATTTCTTGGACCTTCTAAGAATTGAAGAGGATTAGAAGGACTTGAGAGAGAGGATTCCTTCTTCACAAAACACTCAAAAGATTATGGAAGAAGGTAGAAGAAAATCCTAGAGGAACCCTTCTTCTCTCTTTCTTTTCTCTCACCAGGACACACAATGTTGTGTCCTAAAGAAACCCCACTCCCCAACCTTCTCTGTGCACAGAATTCCCATGCGTAAGAGCTCTCTCCCATGGTCAAAATCCTCTAAAATATCAAACCAAAAGGCTTCTTAAATAAGAAGATATGGAAGAGTCCTTCTCTAGGTCAAATACCTAAAAAAGGAATGTCCAAAAGAGACAATCTTGGGGCACCAACTTTTACGCACCTCAAGACTTTTCTTAAGCATGGAATCCCTAGATTTGGTGCACAACTCCTCCCTTTTATTCACAAAAAAATTAGAAGAAAATCTGATTTAATTAGCACCTCACATGAATAGAGTTTTGATTTCGTCAAACTCTATCAAATAGAGTCCTAGGTCAAAACAACTTAATTATTTTGACCTATTGAAAACCAATTTCCATCTAAGAGAGAGGGGGCACATGGGAGACCTTAGGGTGTGAGAAACACCATGCACAACTCTAGAAAAGTTGGCATGGGTGTGGGTAGATGTGGCGCAAAGGATGAGAGAGAGTCCCAGTTCAACTGGGCTCTCCCAATTTTTTTTGGTCAAACTAAAATTTGAACCTAATTAAATTAGAATTGGTGCAATCTAATTAAGAATGGTCCTAATCCAACTAGAAGTCCATTTAAATTAAATAAAATAATATTTAATTTAAATTTAAATTCTAATCAAATTAGAAATTAGGTGCACACAAGTCTTAATTGAATAAAAAATTATTCTCCCTTGCAATTGGCTTATCCCATAAATCAATTAGCCTTGACCTAATCAAATTCAAACCTAATCTAATTGAGTCTCATTCAATTAGAGTTTATCTCATCCCTTATGCTCAATCAAATGGAGCCAATTAGCAATCTGATTGCTTATTAATCCTTCTGTAACTCTTGCACTAGGTCAAACATCAATCATATTGATTGTTTGATTCTAAAATGACTCACAATCATTAATCAACCATCTGATCAGATCAAAATCTTTAATATATGTGATCCCATAAGTTTGAACCTAAGTCAGTAGCATATGAATAAATTTCTATACTAATCAAAGTGATAATCTAGCAATGGTACCTGACAGTCGGATCAGTCGAATATATAAAGCAATATCTAAAACTCATGTGGATATGGTTACCATATAATTCATCTTTCAGATCATGAATGCTCATAGGATGACTTAGAGTTTAACTATCAACTCTAAGTAAGTCATCTATATTGTATTTCAAAATATCAAATCCATCACATAGATTATCCTAGCCAAGTTTTTGCTAAATGAAAATACAGTGATGCATTACCTCCAAGCTCTTGGAGCGGTCAATCCCATCTTGATCACACACCAATTTCACAAGTACTTGACTATGCCCAAAAATCTTTCATCATTGAATTAGAAATTTAGGTCATCCGGCACCAAAGCACAATGAGTTACTTTCAAGTCACCATGGTAATCTCAAGTCTGAGGGACACTTATATCCATATCCCATCGAAGCTATTTTTGATAGTAGAATGCTCCAGAGTTGATCATGCTCAGTGATAATGTATCCCTATATCTCACCTGTATGCCATACTAGTGTCTCCACACTCCTTGGTTAAGAGGACAACCAATCCATATGGTACATAAGGATCTATACTCGATAAATATTATTGTCCTAGGTAACAATGTATCATTTGGTCATGAACATTTTTAATGGACTAAACGATAAATTCTCTCTCTATTGATTCTAAGTAGTCCTAAGGACTTCATCACAACATAGAAGTTTATTAAAAGATGTATACATATGATGAAAAAAATTAAAATAAATATTTTATTTATTACAAATTGTTTATATTTACAAGATGAGCTCTATCATCAACAAACTGATGATTGGCTTTAGAAATTTTTCAACAGACACTTCTACCATCAATCTTCTGGGAGGTAGCAAACCACTATCATTGAAAAGTATAGTAGTGTGAGCATGCTGAATCCAACATCCATATAGTATCACACTTTATGAACCCATCTAATATAACTAGCAGTTCTTCTTCACTATTTATTGAAGCTATATCATCATTCTTGCTAGCCTTCCCCTTCTCTGATTTTTAAAGAGGATAATTTCTCTTTAGGTGTCTAGTTTGATGACACTTGTAGCATTTTAAGATCTTCTTCTGATCTTGAGATTTAGACCTACCCTTGGATTTACCATTAGCCTTCTCCATTGATCTTCCCTACCTTTCATTCACAGTCAAGACCTCAGAGGTAGGATTTTCTTTATAGATCTTCTCTCTTTGCTTATTTGATCTAAGCATCCCAATAACCTATTCATAGTTTAAGATCTTCTTTTCATAAACTAAGATTGTTATGAGACCATTATAAGAACCTGGGAAAGAACAAAGTAATAATAGTGCTCGATCTTTCTCATCAATCTTCACATCTAAGCTCATCACCTCAGAATGTACTTAATTGAACTTCTGGATATGGACGACAAGGTCTCCACTTTTGGACATCCTCAGACTGTAAAGCTACTTCTTCAACCATAGCTCATTAGTCATATTTTTTTCCATGTAAGTATTCTCCAGTCTCATCCAAAGCCTCTTTGTCATGATCTTTGCATAAATCTTGGGCAATACCTAATCGGCCAGACATATTCTGATTATACTAAAAATAATCTTCTCCAACTTTTTTCAGTCCTCAGCACTAATCCTTTCCGATCTTTCTCTAACTAAGACATTGTAGATCCTCTACTGAACCAACAAGTTCTTTATCCTTTGTTGCCATAAGATAAAATTCTTCTTACCGTCGAACTTCTTAAAATCTATCTTGAATCCACTTAATGCCATCACTATAATCAAACCATAAGCAAAACCTAACATCCTTCTGCAATCACACACTAATAAAACAACTCTTCCAAGAAGATCTATGTGTCCTAGATCCTCTTTCCAACTTTCTGAATCACCTCTCTTATTAACCCTAAGATTGATTTTAATGATAACAAAAGTATTTGAGTATAATTTGTTAAGTTACTAATATTATTTTGAAGAATATATAATTTAAATTTCAAGTACTCACAATATTCTAAGCGATTTTCATCTATTAAATAGAGTACCACTAATTAAGAGATTCTTGAAGAAAAACTAGACTTGATATACTTTAAAAAAGATGGTTAATGAGAGTTAAATCAAATTTAGAAAGCAAGTCTAGCCTATAAATAAAATTAAAGATAAAAGATTGCTAAAAATCTCATGGCATGCTTGGCACATAGACTTAGTCGACTAAGCCAGGAGTTAGTCAACTTGGTCTCAGAGGATGGCAAAAGATAGAAAGCATAGAAAGATTAAAATTTAGAACCCAAGGGACTTAATTGACTAAGTTAGAAAGTTAATCGACTCAGTCTCAAAGGACAACAGAAGACAAAAAGCATAGAAACAATAAAATTCAGAACCCAAAGGACTTAGTTGACTAAGTCAGAAAGTCAGTGACTCAATCTCAGAGGACAACAGTAATATAAAAAAGTACGAAAAGATTAAAATCCAGAATCTAGAAAACTTAGTCGAGTAAGTCAGAAAGTTAGTCGACTCAATCACAGAAGCATCAAAAAATAGTAAAATCATTTTTTAGCTATTGATACCTAGTTGACTAAGTTTGAGTCTTAATTGACTAAGTAAAAAACTTAGTTGACTGAGTCACTATAACGGCTAGTTTTCTAAACCTATACTTTTTTAATTTTAACTTTTTTCAATGACAAAATTTGTATTTTTAATGGCTAGGGTATTAAACGGGGCCTCTCCAGATGTTTTAAAGTAGTGAAAAAATCTTAGAATATAAAAAAAATATTAAAGAACTTCAAGAAGAACTTTTTGAACACTTATTGAAGAGCTTTCAAGCCTACTTCAGCTCATTGATTGTGTAAGCCATTCTTGAAGTGAAGAAAGTATTTTTCAAGAGATTATTCTATCCTTCTAATCATCCTCAAAGTGAGAGAAGTCAAGACACAAGCATTGAAGAGCTCCACCAACTTCTCTCAAGTATTCAAGAAGAAGAGCAAAGCCAACAAGCCTTCAACTCACAAATTCTTCTTTTGGGCTTCATTGAGTTTTTTTCTAAACTCTTTTAATCATTGTGATTGTATTTATATTTATTTATAAGTTTCTTGGGATGAGAAACTTGGATTGGTCCAAGCCTAGAGTTGGACATTATAAAGAATTAATTGGTAAGCCAAGGACAAAACCTATCAAGGTTGATTATTAGCCCAAAAAAATAATCATTATAAAGATTGTAGTTGGTGAGTCTAAATCAAAACCAACCAGATTTGATTGTGAATTCAAGAAAGATAATCAAACTATAATCAATTGAGTGATTAGAGTTAAATTCTTAAGTGGTTTACTTAAGAAGTGGATGTAGGTGCAGAGTTTGGTGCCAAATCACTATAAAAGCTTAACTTTTATATTTTTGTTGGGTTATTTTTATTTCTCTTATTTTATACTTAATTTTATATTATTTTACTAAGCACATAATATTAAAATTGAGCATAATTAAAGTTTAAAATTTTTAAATATCCAACTCATCCTCTCCTCTTGGGTAGCCATCCTTAAGCAACAAATGGTATCAGAGCATCTAATATTGGTTGTTGATCTAATGATCATAGAGCTAAAAATTTAATGGCAACCCCAATGGGACTTCATTGGTTGAAGGGCAATCGACCAATAGACCTCCACTTTTCAATGGAATTAATTATACCTATTGGAAAGCAAGAATGAGAATATTTATTCAAATATAAGACTATGATATATGGAATATCATAGTAAAAGACCCTTACACACCTACAATCATAATTGATGGCATGTCCATTCCAAAGTCTAAAAAGGATTGGGATGAACAAGACAAAAGAGAAGCACAACTCAATGCCAAAGCAATGAATATGTTATATTATGCTTTGAATGCAAATGAGTTTAATAGGATATCAACATGTTCATTCATCAAAAAAATTTGAGATAGACTTGAAGTTTTCTATGAGAGTACTAATCAAATCAAAGAATCTAAGATAAACATTTTGGCACATCAGTATAAACTATTCAAAATGGAATCACATGAAACTATCACCAAAATATTTACAAGATTCATCGATATTTTAAATAGTTTAACGAGTCTTGGAAAATATTATTCTAATAGTGATGTTGTGCATAAAATTATTGGGTCCTCATCGAAGAATTGGGAGCCAAAAGTAACTACCATTCAAGAAGCAAAGAACTTAAATAAGTTAGCATTGGAAGAGCTCATTAGTTCTTTCATGACCCATGAGCTAAATATAAATCAAGGAAAGGAAGAAGAGATGAAGAAAAAGAAAACCATAGCCCTTAGAGCTGCTACCATCCATAAAGAAGAAAGCAATTCTAAAGAAGATTCAGAAGATGATGAAGAGATGGATATGATAGCTTGAAGATTCAAGAAATTCATGAGGAGAAAAAAATTTGAACCAAGAAAAAGATATAACAAGGGAGAAGGTAGCAATGAGAAAGAGAAAGAAAAGGAGAAAGAATAACCATCTCTTTGCTATGAGTGCAAGAAGCTCGGGCACTTCCAGATGGATTGCCCAATGTTGAAAAAAAGCTCCAAGAAAATAAAGAAGAAAGCATACAAAGCAACATGGAGCAATGATGAGGATTCTTCTTCAAGTGAGGAAGAATGTCAAAAAGAAGGAAAGACAAACCTTTATCTTATGGCACATGATAATGATGAGGTAAATGATGATACTTTAATTTTAGATTTTACTTTTAAAAAATTATATGATGCTTTTAATAATTTAATTAGCGACTTTAAGAAGCTATCTCATAAGAATAAAGAACTAAAGAAAGATAATTAACTTTTGAACAAAAATAAAGCTAAAATAGAAAAAAAAATGAAAAAACTACAAAGTAAATTAGATGAATCAAATGAAAAGAATGAATCCTTGCAAGATGAAATAACTAGACTAAAATCTATTATGGATAGATATATGTTAAGTTTTAAAAATCTTTAAATGTTGATTGATAATCAAAAAATGGTCTTTGATAAAGTCGATTTCGGATATAATCCATTAAGAAAATAAAAATTTCTAAAAAATATATTTCAAAAATCTCAAAATCAAAGTAAGAACATGACATGTTTTAAATATAACAAGATTGGATATAAAGCTATAGAATACAAAACAATAAATGTAAGTAAAAGGTTTAATACAAGCAAATCAAAAGTTAGATAAATTTGGATTCTAAAAGAAACTATTTATACTAACACCAAAGGATCCAAGTTAGCTTGGGTGTCTAAATTTACTTGACTTCTTGTATAGGTATGCGTAGCATCCGTAAGAGCTAAAAGAAGATGGTACTTAGAAAGCGGATGTTCGAGGTGAAGGAAAATTCTGATTTTTCGAACTAGGTTCGTTCAGATTTGATCGGATCGAGAGATATATTTCAAAATTTTTTTTCTTTAATCTGGATTAGATCTAGGATGTTTCAGATCTGATTCTTATTATTTTAATAAATAAAATAAAATTAAGATAAATTAAATCAAATTTAATTTACCTGATTTGGGTAATCCTATTACCCTGTAGATGATCCTGATTGCAGCGGAAGGTTCTGGATCTAGCCACGCAAGCGCCTGGCCTCTACCGGTATCCACTCGGGTTGGATCTGGAGATCCTCTTCTTCTCTATCATGCACCTCCAAAAATCAGATCTGGATCTGATCTGGAGGATCTTCAAAACTCTTTTGAAGATCTGCAGTCGTCCTTTTGCAGCAGCGCAGCCTTCTTGCTTTTGATCGCCTTTCCTTGATCTGAATCGCACCAACCTAAAATCCAAAACTACTTTTGGACGTGGAGAGGAGAGGGAGAAGAGACTATGGCATGGAGAAGGAAGGGGAGAGGCAGCCTTGGGGCGTGGGGAATTGAATTCATCTATTTAGGAGTTGGGCGCAGGGTCTTATTTATAGACCTCTTGTGATCCAACTCCTCTTCCTTCCCAACCAATCACAACCCTTTGTGAAATCAGATCTAAATCTGATTGGTTGGAATAGAGACCCCTGGATTCCTCCTTAGAGGGTGCCTAAGACCAGTCAAAGTTGGATTCTTAGTAGAACTCTGATTGGAATCCAAAAAGGAGGATGGAGTCCTTGTCCAACAAGGACTCCTAGGCGCCTCCTACTTGGGCTCACGCCACCCTTGGCGTGCGCCCTTCTCCTTGCCAGGTTCTGGCAGGGGGACAGGCCCCCACCAGCTCTCCAATAGGTGCATGACATGTGGTCAAAAGTCAAAGGTGTCAATGGTCAACGTTTGACCAGTCAAAGGTAGACTTTTGACCAAAGTCAAAGAACAAGAAATGGCAGGTGACCAAAAATGGCAGGTAATGTCTTACAAAATAAGACAACCTTTTCTGACTTGGACAACCTCCAGTCAGACCATATGAAGGCCTCTGATTGAGCACAAACTCCTTTGGCTCAGTCAGGACAACTTATTTATGATAGTAAAAGAAGAACGTTAGGTTCAATCGAGTGCTAGCACGATTTCCTTGAACCTAATTGAATCTCATTCAGATCAATTGAACTAGATCAGTTCAATTGATGATCACCAGATTCAAACCCTTGTTTGTGTGACCCAGTTAGGTTCAGTTCTGTATGGTAATGGGATATGTCATGATCTCTATCATCGACATCATCGAAACTCCTTTCGATGGATCAGAACTCTTCTGATTCGAACAGCTAGAATGATCGATCATCTAAATCATTCTAATTGCTCCCAAAATCCACCAGTGACACCTAGCAGTATATGGTGGCAACCCATCAGAGCTGAATGCGAACCTCTTGGTGCAGCTACCTGTGTGATTAAGTTCTTCTATCTTGAGCCCCGATCAGATTAGGGTTAAGGTGAACTCGTCAAACCCTAGTCTCTGTCATATGATGTAATCATTCGATTCGAGTCCAATGTGAAAATCTAAATAGAAACTCTTTCTATTATTTCACTCTGCCATGGCCATGGGCTTCTGGACTTGATTCTCATGATCATCATAGGGCTGCTCCTCTACCACCGAGGTAGATAGATTCCATCTTGATGCAATCCAGTTCCTACAATGAACATGCTATAGCCAACATACACCTCAGGGTTCCATATGGCTAGGAGACCGAGTAATGGTGTAGTCAAACTATAACACCCTCAAGGTGAACTGCCGATGCATCTCAGGTCAAAGAACCAGACACACTACTGCAGCATCGAGTCAGTCATTGACGAGAAGGTAGACTTCCTAATGACTACTCGAGGTGGTCACGCTCAGTGCCCTCGTTCTCTAACGAGTACCTGTACTCTCGCTCCGGTGTCTCCACACCGTAGACTCAAGACTCATCTACTAAAGAGAAGCGATTGTACACCAACCTTCCGGATCAATCACCATCCTCGTGATGATCCTATGGTCGGGAGCATTTTATGAGTTAATAATGATTATTCATGTCTTAAATTTTCAACTCTTGAAAATATGAATTATCATTACCATTAACTCAAAGGATGTATCACAGACACTAAATACACATATGTGATAGAAAATAACCCATTTTATTGATTATAGTCAAAATTATAATTTTGCCCCTAGAAGTGTATTACAAGTGTCAGCCAATTCTGGCTTCTAGGGCACATATATCTAACAATCTCCCACTTGTCCTAAAGCCAATTGGCTACAAGTCTAAGTCCCATCTTCTCAAGGTGGGCTTCGATCTTCTGCTGGCCCAACGGCTTTGTAAGTGGGTCTGCCACATTATCTGCGGAGTTGACTCTCTTGACCTCAACGTAACCTTTCTCAAGGTAATCGCGGATGAGGATGGTATCGCCGCTCAATGTGCTTGGACTTCTGGTGAGACCTCGGCTCCTTAGCAAGGGCTATGGCGCCATTGTTGTCGCAGTAAAGAGGAATGGCATCTGATGGCATTACTCCAATTTCTGCAGCAAACTTCTTGTACCAGAATGCTTCCTTTGCAGCCTCTGATGCAGCGATATATTCTGCTTCCATGGTGGAATCTGCTATCAGTTTGCTTGGAACTCTTCCAGCTGACAGCTCCACCATTGCACACAAACAGACTTCCCAGATGTCGACTTTCGATCATCTATATCGGACATGAAAGTCCGAGTCTGTGTATCCCTGGACTTGGAGTTCTCCATTACCAAAGACCAACATCATATCCTTAGTTCTTCTCAAGTACTTAAGGATACATTTCACAGAAGTCCAGTGTTCTTCACCTGGATTTGACTGATATCTGCTTGTGACACTCACAGCATGGGCTATATCAGGTCGTGTACATAGCATGGCATACATGAGGCTCCCTATTGCAGAAGCATAAGGGATCTTGCTCATGCGTTCTATTTCCTCAGGTGTGCTAGGGCACATCTTCTTGGAAAGATGAATACCATGTCTGAAGGGTATTAATCCCCTCTTAGAGTTTTCCATACTAAACCTCTTTAGTACTTCCTCTATGTACATCTTCTGTGAAAGTCCTAGCATCCTATTCGGTCTATCCCTATAGACCTTAATTCCTAGAATAAAGGATGCTTCACCTAGGTCTTTCATGGAGAATTCCTTGGACAACCACATCTTGACTGATGTCAACATGGGAATATCATTCCCAATAAGGAGGATGTCATCCACGTACAATACGAGGAAGACAACAGCGCTCCCACTGACCCTTTTGAAAACACATGGTTCCTCTTCATTTTTGATGAAACCAAACTTTTTGATCACATCATTGAAACGAGTGTTCCAGCTCCGAGATGCTTGCTTAAGTCCATATATGGACCTTTGCAGCTTGCAAACCTTGTGATCAGTATCACTGGATGTGAAACCTAGCGGCTGTTCCATATAGATATCTTCCTCAAGATATCCATTTAGGAATGCCGTTTTCACGTCCATTTGCCATATTTCATAATCGAAATAGGCTGCAACAGCAAGCAATGTGCGGATGGATTTTAGCATAGCTACTGGGGAAAAGGTATCCTGATAGTCAATGCCTTCGCGTTGACTATAACCTTTTGCCACCTAGTCTAGCCTTGAATGTCTCCACATTCCCATCTGCACCAATCTTTCTCTTGAAGATCCATTTACACCCAATAGGTACTATACCTTCTGGTGGATCTACCAAGGTCCAGACTTGGTTTGAGTGCATCGAGTCAATTTCTGACTTGCATTGCCTCAAGCCATTTCTCGGAGTCGATATCTGATATCGCCTCGTTGTAGGTTTTGGGATCATCACCATGAGCACCATTACCTACGAGGAACATTTCCTCTACATCCTCTGAAATAATACCTAAGTATCTTTCAGGGGGACGGGAAACTCTTTCCGATCTACGAGGTGGAGGAGGTAGTGTTCTTATTGGCTCAACCTGATTTGGTTCCACTTGGTCCTTAGCTCGTTCTGCTTGTGAGACTTTCTCATCAAGCTTAATCTGCTTTCCAATGCCGCTATCTTGAATAAACTATTTTTCAAGAAAGATGGCATGTCGACTCACAATCACATTGTGGTCTTCTGGAATGTAGAAATAGTATCCTAATGACTCTTTAGGATATCCTATGAATCGAGCTCTGAAGGACCTAAACTCTAACTTGTCCGCTTGTTGTCTTTTGACATGAGCCGGACAACCCCAAATTCTGAGATGACTCAGACTTGGTTTCTTACCGTGCCATATCTCATACGGTGTGGTAGGAACGGTTTTAGAGGGAACCCTATTCAGTAGATAAATTGAAGTTAACAATGAAGTGTCCCCAAAGAAAATCAGGGAGGTCTGTGAAGCTCATCATGGATCGAACCATATCCAATAGAGTCCGATTTCTCCATTCTGAAACCCCGTTGAGTTGAGGTGTTCCTGGTGGAGTCCATTGAGAGACTATGCCATTTTTCTTAAGATAGTCTAGGAATTCCTCGGCTAAGGTATTCACCTCCTCGATCTGATCGAAGAACCTTAATGGGTTTTCCAGTTTGTTTTTCTACTTCATGTCTGAATTCTTTGAACTTTTCAAAAGCTTCAGACTTATGTCTCATAAGATACACATACCCATACCTAGACAGATCATCGGTAAAGGTAATGAAGTAGACAAAATTGCCTCTAGCCGGCACATCAAATGGGCCGCACACATCAGTATGTACTAGGGCAAGGAGATCTGTGGCCCTCTCCCCATGTCCAACAAAAGGGAGTTTAGTCATTTTGCCTTGAAGACAAGATTCACAAGTTGGATATGACTCGAAAGTCAATGGACTCAATAGCCCATTTTTCTCCAATTTGTTGATCCTATCTTCTGCTATATGACCTAATCTCAGGTGCCATAGATATCTATCGTTTGGACTATCCCTAGGTCGTTTGGCATTCACGTTTTGCTCGATAGTTAGAACAGGTACATCAATATGTAGCTGATAAAGACCATTAATAAGGAAACCATTTGCAATTTTATTTCTTTCATAAAGAATGTTACAATGGTCCTTAAAGAAGGTAATCACATAGCCTTCTTGTGCTAAGCATGAAACAGAAATCAAATTCCTGCTAGCTGCAGGCACATAATAACAGTCTTTTAAAACTAAGTCTAAACCAGATGGTAATCGAAGAGGGTATGTTCCCACGGCTACTGCAGCAACTCTTGCTCCATTACCGATGCGTAGGATCATGTCTCCATCCCTCAGCCTCCTGCTATCCTCAAGACCCTGCATAGAAGTGCACAGATGAGCACTAGAACCAGAGTCAAGCACCCAACTGGATGCAGAAGAAACCGTAAGGTTAGACTCAATAACGAGCATACCTCCAGAAGGACCTTCCTTCTTGTTCTTCAGGGTGGCCAGGTAAGTAGGGCAGTTCCGCTTCCAATGGCCGTCGCTGTTGCAATGGAAACACTTTCCTTTGCCATCGGCCTTCTTCTTCGGTTCTGCCTTCTTCTTCTTTGATCCTTCCACCTTTTGCTTTTTCACAGACTTCTTTTTCTTTCCATAAGACTTTCTTTTGGAAGAAGTCCATTCCATAGCAAGAACTGAGCCTTTAGAACCTTTCATAGAAAGCTCAGCGGTAACCAGCATATTCATTAATTCGGCCAAGGAATTTTGAAGTTTATGCATGTGGTAATTCATGATGAATTGCCCATATGCATCAGTCAAGGATTGCAGAATAATATCATTCTGCAGATCCAAGTCCTAACTTCACACCGAGCTTCTCAAGCTCTTCCAATGTCCTTGATCATTCATCAGACAGTGATCTTGGACTGACTGCCCATCACGCATCTTAGCCTTAAAAAGTCATTTCGTGACTTGATATTTGGCTGCGCGACTCTGTTCACCAAACATCTCCTGCAGGTGAGCCAACATTTGGCGAGCAGTCCCGATATCTTCATGTTGGCGCTGGAGCTCATCAGACATCGAGCCCAACATGTAATATCTGGCCTTATTATCTTCGTCATCTATCCATTTTTCCAGAGACGCTCTCTGTTCAGTGGATGGACGGGCTGGTAAGGTGGGAGGGTCCTGGTCCAAATACATGGGTTAACTTCTCTGAACCCAAAATAATTTTGTAGTTCCTGAGCCAATCTTTATAATTGGGTCCAGTCAGTCTATGTGTGTCCAGGATACGTGCCTAATGGGTTGGACGCAGACATTTTCCTGTAGAGAGTCAAAGATTCTAGTTAGATACTGTAATTTTGACTTGACCAATTTATTTAGGGATTTTATTTTTAAACAAATTAGCTCCCACTATTTTCTCGGATCCCTACACTCCCTCTGTAGAGATGCAAAAATCTCCATGATTAATGATTTCTAGTGGGTGGTGCGGTCTCACCAACTGACTCATCACCTCACCTAACAGTTATTGGTGATGGGTTAGCCAATGAGTGAACAACTCTTGTTCAATGATTCTCTAATCATGGTGCACCCAAACTTGGTCTCTAATTCATGAATCTCACCGTATCCGAAATATTGATCCACTCCTTAGTTAAGTCAGACCCACCATTTGCATAGACTGGGTTCCTAATTGAGTCTCTCACCGTATCCGAAATATTGAGCCCAACTCATCCTCCAGCCCATAGCATCCAATGCCTAATAGACATGGTTGCATCTTCCCGGTGCAACTGAGCCACTGTATCCAGCCGAGAACAATCAACCCCGGGAAGGGCCCGCACATCTACAATGGTGGAAGACCTCAGACTTAATCTTTTCTTAGGGAGAATTGATTCAGGTCTCATTAAACTAGACTTGGCTTAGTCATAACAATTATGACTAACCTAGTGGCATGGGTTAGCTCGGATTATTGACCACCTCAGATCAGAACTGTGTCAACAGATATGGCCAGGTAAGTGAGACCGGTGGAAGGAATATGCCATTAACTCGTACAAGAACGCATTCAGGTCGAGTAGCTTCCAATTAAAAACCAGTCGGTCGTATGTGCCAAACTTACCTTAGACACCAAATTGTTGAGTCAGAACCAATTGGGTTAGCCTACAATCCAGACTCTAACCTCTGAGCCTAATTAGGTCTTGCTTGATCGTGACTCGATCTTGACCCAGACTTAATCCTATTAGGCTGGTCAATTTAAGCATTGTTGATCCCATCTAACCAACTCTTGATTCGGTTTGATCAACCGCTTAGACCTAATTGAGCTACCCAAGCCCGAACCCAGTATTATGAATATGTCTTAGATCTGAAATTCTCAATTTTAGACCTAATTAATATTTCCATAAATCTTAATTCTTAATTAAGTTAGGGTTCATAAACAAAATATGCACAATAAATCCTAGGGTTTCAGGATCTAGGGTTTTGCAGAAAGTAAGTTTTGGGTTTCTGATTAAGGACGAACACGCAGCACCCCTACACATCATAAGAACACCCCATCGAATGGGAAGAGAGGGCCTTTAAACCCTTCTTCGTTCTTATGACCGGACGGCCAAGAGGAACGCCTTAATCAGGAACATGTCAATACTACAAAACAGTTTTAGATCTATATCATATATCTCATATACAAATTAGATCTAATCATGGCATATTTTGCATACATCTCATGTATCGAATCATGCATATTTTCAGATCTAAATTATCTCATAATAATCTAAAAAATTAGATTTAAATTGATCTAATCAAAATAAATTCTAATCTAGACAATTATGTAGAACTATTCTACAACTAGTCTAGACATGCATCAATCATATCTCATATGATATTTAAAATTAAATAATTTTTATTTGCTATTTTTTAGATGTTATTATAATAACACTTATAATATCAAAAAATAGTAAATAAATAGATCTAAAATATGATTTAATCAGATTAAATCAAAACATGCAAAGACTATTCTATAGAACTATTCTATTCTAGAACTAGTCATGCATATCTTCTAATCTTAGATCCAAATCATTTAATTTTAATTTTTTCTGATTTCAGATCTGATCACATCTCATGTGACATCTGAAATCACTTATTTTTTAATTAAAATAAATTTAAAATTAGATCTAAATATTTTAGAACCATGGCTCTGATACCAGTTGAAGGGAAATCCTGATTTCCCGGATCCAGGTTCGTTCAGATCTGATTCAGATCAAGAGATATATTTCAAAAATTTTTTCTCTTTGATCTCAATCAGATCTTGATATGTTTTAGATCTGATTCTTATTATTTTAATAAATAAAATAAAATAAGATAAATTAAATCAAATTTAATTTACCTTGATTTGGGTAATCCTATTACCCTGTAGATGATCCTGATTGCAGCGGAAGGTTCTGGATCTAGCCACGCAAGCGCCTGGCCTCTACCGGTATCCACTCGGGTTGGATCTGGAGATCCTCTTCTTCTCTATCACACCTCCAAAAATTAGATCTGGATCTGATCTGGAGGATCTTCAAAAACTCTTTTGAAGATCAGCAGTCGTCCTTTTGCAGCAGCGCAGCCTTCTTAGCTTTTGATCGCCTTTCTCTTGATCTGAATCGCACCAACCTAAAAGTCCAAAACTCTTTTGGACGTGGAGAGGCAAGGGGAGAAGAGACTATGGCATGGAGAAGGAAGGGGAGAGGCAGCCTTGGGGCATGGGGAATTGAATTCATTTGAATTTTGAGTTGGGCGCAGGGTCTTATTTATAGACCTCGTGATCCAACTCCTCTTCTCTCAACCAATCACAACCCTTTGTGAAATCAGATCTAAATCTGATTGGTGGGAATAGAGACCCCTGGATTCCTCCTTAGAGGGTGCCTAAGACCAGTCAAAGTTGGATTCTTAGTAGAACTCTAATTGGAATCCAAAAAGGGAGGTGGAGTCCTTGTCCAACAAGGACTCCTAGGCGCCTCCTACTTGGGCTCACGCCACCCTTGGCGTGCGCCCTTCTCCTTGCCAGGTTCTGGCAGGGGGACAGGCCCCCACCAGCTCTCCAATAGGTGCATGACATGTGGTCAAAAGTCAAAGTAGGTCAATGGTCAACATTTGACCAGTCAAAGGTAGACTTTTGACCAAAGTCAAAGAACAAGAAATGGCAGGTGACCAAAAATGGCAGGTAATGTCTTACAAAATAAGACAACCTTTTCTGACTTGGACAACCTCCAGTCAGACCATATGAAGGCCTCTGATTGAGCACAAACTCCTTTGGCTCAGTCAGGACAACTTATTTATGATAGTAAAAGAAGAACGTTAGGTTCAATCGAGTGCTAGCACGATTTCCTTGAACCTAATTGAATCTCATTCAGATCAATTGAACTAGATCAGTTCAATTGATGATCACCAGATTCAAACCCTTGTTTGTGTGACCCAGTTAGGTTCAGTTCTGTATGGTAATGGGATATGTCATGATCTCTATCATCGACATCATCGAAACTCCTTTCGATGGATCAGAACTCTTCTGATTCGAACAGCTAGAATGATCGATCATCTAAATCATTCTAATTGCTCCCAAAATCCACCAGTGACACCTAGCAGTATATGGTGGCAACCCATCAGAGCTGAATGCGAACCTCTTGGTGCAGCTACCTGTGTGATTAAGTTCTTCTATCTTGAGCCCCGATCAGATTAGGGTTAAGGTGAACTCGTCAAACCCTAGTCTCTGTCATATGATGTAATCATTCGATTCGAGTCCAATGTGAAAATCTAAATAGAAACTCTTTCTATTATTTCACTCTACCATGGCCATGGGCTTCTGGACTTGATTCTCATGATCATCATAGGGCTGCTCCTCTACCACCGAGGTAGATAGATTCCATCTTGATGCAATCCAGTTCCTACAATGAACATGCTATAGCCAACATACACCTCAGGGATTCCATATGGCTAGGAGACCGAGTAATGGTGTAGTCAAACTATAACACCCTCAAGGTGAACTGCCGATGCACCTCAGGTCAAAGAACCAGACACACTACTGCAGCATCGAGTCAGTCATTGACGAGAAGGTAGACTTCCTAATGACTACTCGAGGTGGTCACGCTCAGTGCCCTCGTTCTCTAACGAGTACCTGTACTCTCGCTTCGATGTCTCCATACCATAAACTCAAGACTTATCTATTAAAGAGAAGTGATTGTACACCAACCTTTCAAATCAATCACCATCCTCATGATGATCCTATGGTCAGGAGCATTCTATGAGTTAATAATGATTATTCATGTCTTAAATTTTCAACTTTTGAAAATATGAATTATCATTACCATTAACTCAAGGGATGTATCACAGACACTAAATACACATATGTGATAGAAAATAATCCATTTTATTGATTATAGTCAAAATTATAATTTTGCCCCTAGAAGTGTATTACAAGTGTTGGCCAATTCTGGCTTCTAGGACACATATATCTAACACGAGGCACACGATGAGAGATAAATCTTAATTTATCTCTCTTTAAGCAAAGGATGAAGGTGTCGTGACATTTAGGAATAATGATAAATGCAAAATTATTGATCTCGATAACATCTTGATTACACCCACCACTTGTATAGAAAATATCTTATTAGTTAAAGGTTTAATGCATTACTTACTTAGCATTAGTCAATTATGTAATAGAAGTTTTAATATCTCATTTAAATCATCTCATTGCATAGTAACTAATTCATTTGATGATAGTATTAAATTTATAGAAAAAAGACATGGCAGTGTTTATATTATTGACCTTCGTGCACTTAAAAATGAAAACATTAAATGCCTTGTTACTATGAATACTAAGATAAATAAATCTAGTTAAATTTGGCATAATAGACTAGGTCATGCTCGCATGAATTCATTGGCTAGATTGATTAAGCTTGATTTAGTAAAAGATTTACCTAAGATAAATTTTTAAAAGAATGAAGTTTGCAAACCATGCCAACTTGGTAAACAAACAAAGTGCTCTTTCAAATCCAAAAATATTGTTTCAACTACTAGACCTCTAGAATTACTTTATATGAATTTATCTTGGAGGAAAATGATATGATTTTGTCATAACTGATAATTTTTCAAGATATACTTGGATTTTATTTTTATCTCATAAAGATGATACTTTTGATATATTTGTTGATCTATTTAACAAAATAATAAAAAATAATATTTTGTATATAAGGAGTGATCATGGCACAGAATTTGAAAATTAAAAGTTTGAAAGTTTTTGCTCTAAAAATGGAACAATCATAATATTTCAGCCCCTAGGACACTCCAATAAAATGGGATAATAGAAAGAAAGAATAGAACATTAATTGAGATGGCACGAACCATGCTTTATGAAAATAATCTTCCAAAATATTTTTGGATGGAAGCAATTAACTTCGCATGCTATGTGCTAAATAAAGCTTTAGTTAGACCTATTTTAAAGAAAACTTCATATAAACTATACAAAAAAAAGAAATTTAATATTTTATATTTCAAAGCTTTTGGATGTAGATATTTTATTTTGATAAATGGTAAAGATAAATTAGATAAATTTGATGTAAAATCAGATAAATACATTTTTCTAGGTTACAAATAGTAGGGTTTATAGAGTACTTAATAAAAAAATATTAGTTGTAGAGGAATCCATGCATATCATCTTTGATGAATCTAACTCTCTTAAAGCAAGAGAAAAAGAACTTGATATGGATGCAAATAATCTTGAAAAGGAATTGAAAAATATGGCACTTGAAGATATTCCTTCACAAGAAAATAAAGGTGAAGGGCAAGATATTGAGGAAAAGGAGTCTCAACCCCAAGAAGAGCAAGGTACATCTAATCTACCAAAGGAATGAAGGTATGATCACAATCATCCTAAGAAATTAATTATAAGTGATCCATCTCAAGGAGTTAAAACAAGATCATCTCTTAGGAAAGCTATGAATCATATTTCATTTGTATCTTACTTAAAACCTAAGAACATTATTGAAGCTGAAAAGGATCCAAATTGGATATTAGCAATGCAAGAAGAGTTAAATCAATTTAAAAGAAATAAGTCTAAAAATTAGTTGAAAGATCGAAAAACTTTCTTATAATTGATACTAAATGAATCTTTAGAAATAAACTTGATGAGAAGGGCAATATAATTAAAAATAAGGCTAGATTAGTTGTATAAGGATACAATCAAGAAGAAGAAATTGATTTTGATGAATCTTTTGCACCAATAGCTAGACTTGAAGCTATTAGATTGCTCTTATTATTTGCTTATTTTATGAATTTCAAACTTTTTCAAATGGATATAAAAAATACATTCTTAAATGAATTAATTGAAGAGGAAGTTTATATGGAATAACCTTTAGATTTTGAAAATCAAGAATTGCCTAATCATGTCTATAAGCTTAAGAAAGCATTATATGGATTAAAACAGGCTCCTAGGGCTTAGTATGATAGGTTGAGCAAATTTTTATTAAATTATAATTTTAAAAGAGATAATGTAGATAAAATATTATTTATTAAAATAAATAAATAATTTATTAATTATATAATTATATGTTGATGATATTGTATTTGGAGCTACTAATGAGTCTTTGTGTAGAGAATTTGCTAGCTTATGCAAGAAGGGTTTGAGATGAGTATGATGGGAGAGCTCTAATTTTTTCTTAGACTTCAGATCAAGCAATCATATGAGGGGATCTTCATGAACCAAAGCAAGTATATCAAGAAAATATTAAAAAAATTTAGAATGGAGAATGTCAGAGAAAGTGGCATCTCTATGAGCATAAATTATAAGCTTGATCAAGATCTAAAGAAAAAGATAGTATATCTGAAGCTATATTGAGATATGATTAGATCTTTGTTATGTTTAACTACAAGTAGGCCGGATTTAATATTTAGTATATGCATATGTGCTCATTATCAATCAAATCCAAAATAATCATATGTAGCTATAGTTAAAAGAATTTTTAAATATTTGATAAATACTCAAGATGTAGGCTTGTGGTACTCAAAATAATCATCACTAGATTTAATTGGATATAGTGATTCAAATTTTGCTGGTTGTTACTTTGATAAAAAAAAGTATAAGTGGAACATGTCAATTTCTAGGAGTGAATTTGATCTCATGGTTTAGTAAGAAATAAAACTCAGTAGCCTTATCTACAATGGAAGCCGAGTACATTACTGCTAGGAGTTGTTGTGCTCAACTATTATGGATCAAACAATAACTAGAAGACTATGGTATCACTTATAACAATATTCCTATTCGATGTAACAATACTAATACCATAAATTTAACAAAGGATCCAATATTATACTTAAGAATAAAATATATAGAGATTAGACATCATTTTATTAGAGACCATGTACAAAACAATGACATAACTCTTGAGTTTGTGCCAACTAAAAATCAAATTGTAGAAATTCTTACTAAACCTTTAAATGAAGAAATATTTTGTGCCATAAGAAAGCAATTAGATTTATTTGATCCATATTGTTAAATTATTGAATTTGGTTACATGTTGAAATGATTGTTGCAATGTGATAAAATTCTTTGAATCATCTGTATTTAAATTTCATTAGAAAGGGTATGTCTCACTGCAACTTTCTAAGCCTAAAACTTCAACTATTTAGTTCTGTGCCAGATTGAGTCAACTAAGTCAAAAATCTTAGTCGACCCAGGGAATGTCTCACTATAGCTTTCTAAGCCTGAAACTTCAACTATTCAGTTCTGTGCCAGACTGAGTCAACTAAGTCAAAAATCTTAGTTGACCCAGACTTAGTTGACTCAGAACTTAATCTTAGTCAACTAAGTATCAGGAATCCTATTCATAAAATAAAATTTTCTATGGAACTTTGTTTATTTTCTTTTTTACCTTTCTTAGCGGTCCCACCTTAAAACTCTAGGGCATCCAATTTCCCTCGGAAAACCCCAATTCAAAGCCCTAAAAACCTAATAGAGAGGATTTGGATCCATGGCATTGAGGAACAAGAAGCTATGCATGCATCCTCAGTTCATGCCTCTTCAAAATCGGATATACGAATGCCGAATGAAGAATCACTTAGATACCACCGAGCTACCTCAGTCTAGTCCGATTCGTGCTCCTCCAGCCATGTCTTCGCCTCCCTCTCCTTCTCCTTTGGCTACTCAAACTACTATTGCTCTAACATTCTTACCACCTCATTGATCGACTCCATTTTCAACCCTCTTTCAACCTCCAACTCAGGTCACTCCCTCTCCTTTAAAGGTAATACCATTCTCTTCAAGGGCAATGACCATTGAAAGAAAAATAGACTTCATCTTTTTGAAAAAATAAGGGTTTGAAATTGGGGAATGATTCAAATTTCAAGGGTGGGAGTACCTTTGCTCACTAAAATTACTTACCCAAATTTAGTAAGAGAATTTTATGAGAATGCAAAGATCAGTGCACAATCACTAGAAACTGAAGTGAAAGAAGTTAAGATTGTCTTGTTAGTTGAAAGATTAGGACAGCTATTGAAAACTCCCATTGAAGGGGCAGAGAGATTTGATGATCATAAAAAAGGATGGCGTCTGCTATTCAATAGAGAAGATGCATTAGATTTTGAAGAAAATTTAGCAAAATACTTGAGTACCGAGCATCGTCTTCTCCATCACATGGTCTGCAAAATCTTCATCCCCCAAATTGGCCATTTTGATTATGTAACTAAAAATGATGTGGGATATTGTATCACATACTAAAGAAGAAGGAATTTAATTTTTCTACCCTGATGATAAAGACTATGTAGGAAGAAAGGACGAGAGCCAAGCCTACATTACTCTATGGAAAGTTCCTCACCCTTATTTTTAGAGAGTTTGGTGTAGATATGAAGGATGAATCATTTAAAGAAATGAAGCACTTTGATACCTATGATGAAAAGTCCTTAAAGAAAATGGATTTTAGAAAAGTAAACAGGTAATGGGTCAAAGTTAATGATGAAGAAAAGCTCATGCCAATGCCTGAGCCTATGCCAAGATCTGTAGATCCATCTGTTCAGCCAGTGCCACCTATATTAATTCATCTTGAGGAAGATCAGATAGTGAATATCGTACATCGTGTTGTTACTGAAGTATCTGATCACCTATCTTCTTTGGTAGAGAGCGCTATGGAGTGTATTCTTATCAAGAAGCATTCTTTGACGACTATGGATCCATCCTCCTCTACTCATTCAGACCCCACCTTACACTAGGCCACCTGTAGTTGCATTCCTTTGAGCTTAAACATCTTTTTTGTATTTGGCTGAGTACTTGTTATAGTTTAAGCTTTATTTTTGATCTTTGATGCATGCTCATTTTGGCTTTATGTTTATGTTCAAACTTTTTAACATAAATGAATAAAGTACCTTATTTTCCTCATTTGCATGTGTAATATGTGATGAATTATCTCTATTGTATAATGTGTAATGCCCTTAATTGATAATGTTTATCTTTTTGATAATGACAAAAAGCAGGAGAAGGATAATAATGAGTATTTAATTGATTCAAACAAGTATATAACAAGTATAATTTGAAGCATTTAACTGATTCAAACATAAAAAGGTGTATTTTGAAATCTCAAAAATCAATTGCCACACATTAAGGGGGAGTAAATACAAAATCTAAAATTAATCTAAACATAGTTATCATATTCAGGGGGAGCATGTGAAATTTGATAAAGTTTGAATGAATATACTGCATATAAATTGATTGTATGAAAATTATATTAAAATTTAAAGTTTGATATATTCAAAGGGTTTTGTCATCATAAAAAAGAAAGAGATTATTGATCTGGATTGATTTTGATGATAACAAAAGTATTTGAGTATAATTTGTTAAGTTACTAATATTATTTTTGATGATGTGTAATTTAAATTTCAAGTACTCATAATATTTTAAGTATTTTTTATCTATTAAATGGAGTACCACCAATTAAGAGATTCTTGAAGAAAATCTAGACTTGACATACTTTAAAAAGGATAGTTAATGAGAGTTAAATTAAGTTTAGAAAGCAAGTCTAGTCTATAAATAAAATTAGAGAAGAAAGACTGCTAAAAATCTCATGGCATGCTTGGCACGCAGACTTAGTCGACTAAGTCAGGAGTTAGTTGACTCAGCCTTAGAGGATAGTAGAAAATAAAACGTACAAAAGATTAAAATTTAGAATCCAAAAAACTTAGTTGACTAAGTCAGAATGTTAGTCGACTCAGTCTCAGAGAATAGCATAAGACAAAAGCATAAAAAGATCAAAATTCAAAATCCATGAGACTTAGTTGACTCAATCCGAAAGTTAGTCAATTTAGTCTCAAAGGATAGTAGCAATACAGAAAGCACAGAAAGACCAAAATTAACCCATGAAACTTAATCGACTATGTCAGGAAGTTAGTTAACTTCATCCTAGAGAAGCATCAAAAGACAGTAAGGTCATTGCTCAGCCACCTGATACCTAGTCGACTAAGTCTGAGTCTTAGTTGACTAGGTGAAAATTTTAGTCGACTCAAAGAAAGTTAGTCGACTAAATCACTATAACGGCTAATTTTCTAGATCTATATTTTTTTAATTCCAACTTTTTTCAATGGCTAGATTTGCATTTTTAATAGCTAGGGGATTAAATGGGGCCTCTCTAAATATTTTTGAGTAGTGGAAAAGTCTTGAAATATAAAAGAAACATTAAAGAACTTCAAGAAGAACTTTTTAAACACTTATTAAAGAGCTTTCTAGTCTACTTTAGTTCATTGATTGTATGACCTATTCTTGAAGTAAAGAAAGTATTTTTCAAGAGATTATTCTATCCTTCCAATCATTCTTAAAGTGAGAGAAGTCAAGACACAAGCAATGAAGAGCTCTATCAACTTCTCTCAAGCATTCGAGAAGAAAAGCAAAGCCCATAAGCCTTCAACTCACAAATTCTTCTTTTGGTCTTCATTGAGTTTTTCTTTCTAAACTCTTTTAATCATTGTGATTGTATTTAGTAAAAAACTTAGGTTAGTCCAAGCCTAGAGTTGGACATTATAAAGATTTGATTGGTGAGCCAAAGATAAAATCAATCAGGGTTGATTGTTAGTTCGAAAAAATAATCATTATAAAAATTGAAGTTGGTGAGCCTAAGTCAAAACCAATCAAGTTGGATTGTAAATTCAAGAAAAATAATCAAACTATAATCAATTAAGTTATTACAGTTGAATTTTTAAGTGGTTTACTTAAGGAGTAGACATAGGTGCCGAGTTTGGTGCCAAACCACTATAAAAGCTTGGCTTTTGTATTTGTATTGGGTTATTTATATAACTCTTATTTTATACTTGTGTTTTACATTATTTTAATAAGCACACAACATTAAAATTTAGTATAATTAAAGTTTAAAATTTTTAAATATCCAATTCACCCCTCCTCTCCTCTTGGGTAGCCATCGTTGGGCAACATCTCTTCCGTATAACAACTCTCCACCTCAGACAAGAGACAACCACGAAGAAGACAAAAAGATTTAGGGTAAAACCTGGTGTAGCATATTCTAAATGCATAAACTCTAGGCATTTCTCTTTCTTCTATGCAACACCATTCTGATACCAAATCTTAGGATTTAAGACCCTTTCACAGACCAGTGTGGTTCTTGATGATTAGCCAGTAACTATTGAGAGATCTCCTAGAATCAACATGGAAGTACGTGAAGGAAACAGTACAGGATTTGCAGTGCTACTTTCTTAAAATTTTTTAAAAATAATAAAAATATAGTAAAAAAAAATAATTAATCAAATAAATTACCTACTAATCATATCAGAATATTAAATTCTATACTAAGAATTTAAACATAATATGCATGCATTCATATAGATCTGAAAAATAAAACTATGCAGCAAACTATTTACTATATTTTTGTGTTTAGAACAAAATAACTTTTCGCAGGGAGTCGATTGTCATGATCTGATCATCGTCGAGGAGGTCCACTGGTCATGACGTAGCCACACAGATATCTGGCCTCCATGGATCATCCACATGAGGCTCCTGATCCTGATCGGCTCTCCATGAGTGCTAGCTCGACACCGAAGTCTTTCAGGGGTTGTTTTGATCGAATAGCTTTGATCTTCATCTATGGGCTTCACAAATGCACTGGGTTGCTAGTAGATATAGTAGAGAGATAGAGGAGGTTCTCTCTAAAATTTTGTGGACTTACGACACTCGTAGCTTATGCAATGGCTTCCCAAAACCTAGGTCGAATACCTAGGACTACACTCACCTTAAAAACCTTGCACCCCATCTCTCTTGGTTTTCTCTCTCTCGGAGATGATTGAAGCCTCTTTCCATGCACCAAATGAATCTCATAGAAGTCCTCTCTTCAGAATAGGTGTTAGCACATGTCCCAAAAACCTCCCCTTTTAATATTTACTCAAAGAACAAGTTCTATGCATGTGGGGAACCAAAAACTAGTTTGAATGCTAGTTTGAATTCAAAACTCTTTTTAATTCAAACTTCATCCAAACCTAGTTTGAATTCAAAACTCTTTTTAATTCAAACTTCATCCAAACCAATTCAAACTTATTTGGGACATGTGGAGGATTTGAGCACCAATTTTTCAGCAAGGAAAAGTCCACATGAAACCTCTTTCACATGGAGATAATTGGCACACAATAGAAGGATGGCACAAGGGATAAGATATGGTTGTTGTCAACTCAAATTCAAACTCATTTTGAATTTGAATGTCAACTAACCATAACTTATTCATTGAGGACATGGAAGATCAGGGTGTGATGTATTATGTGCGAGGGAGAATAGTCATGAGAGAATAAAAATCAAATTTTAAGTGGGCATGGGACATAGGTGGTGCATGGGAAGAGAAGACTAGTCAAATTAGTCTCTGAAATTCAAATTTCAACCAACTGAACCAATCCAATCAAAATTGAATAGGCTCAATTAGAATAAATTAAATCCAACCCATTTAATCTTAATTAGGCTTAATTAATTTTAATAAAATTAGAAATTGATCAAGCCCAATCTCTGATCAAATCAATGTTCGAACCTCCTCAGCGATTAGGTCAACTTGTGATCAAATCGGGTTAAACCCAACTAAAACCAATTCAATTAGACTTGAATCAACAATCATAACTCAATCAAATTAACTTAAAATCACTAATTAAATCTCTCATAATCTTAGAGTCTAAATCTGGTAGGTCATCGGATAATAGAGTTCATCGATATGAAATCCTAATCGAAGAGTCCCAGTCTAGTAGGACTCTTGATCCTGATGTCCGAAATGAATGGAACTTGCGATCATAGAGTCCATACTCTTGATCAGAGAGTTTCAAATGTTAGATATATGTACTCTAGAAGCTAGAATTGACTGACACTTGTTGTACACTTCTAAGGGCAAAATTATAATTTTGACTATAAATAATAAAATGGGTTATTTTCTTTCATAATGTGTATTTAGTGTCTATGATACATCCCTTAAGTTAATGATAATGATAGTTCATATTTTCAAGAGTTGAAAATTTAAGACATGAACTTTCGTTATTAACTCATAAAATGCTCCCGACCGTAGGATCATCATGAAGATGGTGATTAATCCAGAAGGTTGGTATGCTATCGCTTCTTTATAATAGATGAGTCTTAAGTCTACGGTGTAGAGATACCGGAACGAGAGTATAAGTACTCATTAGAGAATGAGGGCACTGAGCGTGACCACCTCGAGCAGTCATAAGGAAGTCTACCTTTTCGTTGATGACTGGCTCGAAGCTGTAGTGGTATGTCTGATTCTTTGACTTGAGGTACATCGGTAGTTCACCTTGAGGATGTTATAGTTTGACTACACCATGACTCAGTCTCCTAGGCATTCGAAATCCTGAGGTGTATGTTGGCTATAACATGTTCATTGTAGGAATTGGATTATACCTAGAGGGAATCTACCTCGGTAGATGAGGAGCAGCCCTATGATGATCATGAGAATCAAGTTCATAAGCCCATGGCATAGTAGAGTGAAATAATAGAAAGAGTTTCTATTAAGATTTTCACATCGGACTTGAATCGAATGATTAAATCATATGATGGAAATTAGGGTTTGATGAGTTCGCCTTAATCCTAATCTGATCGGGACTCAAGATAGAAAAACTTAATCACACATGTAACTGCACTAAGAGATTCATTTTTAATTTTGATGGGTTGCCATCATATACTGCTAGGTGTCACTGATGGATTTTGAGAGCAATTAGAATGATTTAGATGATCGATCATTCCAGTTGTCTGAATTAGAAAAGTTCTGATCCATCGAAAGGTATTTCGATGATGTCGATGATAGAGATCACAACATATTCCATTACCATACAGAACTGAACCTAACTGGATCATACAAATAAGGGTTTAGATCAGGATATCATCAATTGAACTAATCCAGTTTAATTGATTTGAATTAGATTCAATTAAGTTCAAGAAAATCGTACTAGCACACAATTGAGCCTAACGTTCTCTTTCTACAATCATTAAAAGTTATCTCGACCGAGCCAAATGTGTTTGTGCTCACTTAGGTACCTTTACTTGGTCTGATTGGAGCTTGTTCAGATCAAAAAAGGGTTGTCTTAATTTATAAGATAAATTTGAGACAACACCTACTATTTTTCATCACCTGCTAATTCTTGTCTTTTGACTTTGGTCAAACACTGATCTTTGACACTTAGACATCTGCCCATGTATCATGCACCCATAGAAAAGCAGATAGGGGCATGTCCCCCTACTAGAAATTGGAAAGAAGGGGGTGCACGCCTAGAGAGGCATGTGCCCAAGGATAGGGATGCTTGGAGTCCCATATAGATGGGACTCTAGGTTGCTTCTTGGAAACAAACTAGGTGGCACCAAAGGACTCTGCCTTAACCAGTCTTGGTGCCACCTAAGGGTGTTGGAGAGGAGCTCTCATCTGATTGGATCAGATGATGTCATTCCATCAATTAAATTTAGATCTGAATGCATGAAGAGACGTGATTGGTCGGGATGATGTGGCACTGCATGGCGCAGTAGGATCTATAAAAACCCTATCTGGACCTAGCTTTAGAGATGTTCTCTCTTAGCCCATGCCATATTGCTCTCTCTCGCTCTCTCCTCCATGCCTACCTTAGATCTTCTCTCTCTTCTCCATGCTCAAGAGGTTTTGGGCTCCAATTTGGTGCGATCCAGGCAAGAGAAAGGCGACAAGAAAGAAAGAAGGCAACACTACTGCAAGAGATGACTTCGAATCTTCAAAAGTTATTTTGAAGATCTTCAAGATCAGATTCAGATCTGATCTTTAGAGGATAGATCGAGAAGGAGGAGATATCCAGATCCTGTCTGAGTGGATACTGGTAGAGGCCAGGTGATTGCATGGCTGCATCCAAAATCTCAGGCAATCAGCAGGATCATCACAAGATAATTAGATTATCCAAAAATAAGGTACAAATTAAATCTAATTTAATTTATTTTTATTTTATTTTATTAGATCTATCAAATCAGATCTAAAAAGTATCAAATTTGATTTAGATCTAAGAGAAATTTTTTTAAAAATATTTCTCTTGATCAAATCAGATCTGAACGAACCTAATCCAAAAAATAGATTTTTCTCTTCAATTGGTATCAAAGCCAGGTTTTTATAAATTATTTAGATCTAATTTAAATTTATTTTTGATCTAATAATTAGATAATTTTAGGTATCATATGAGATATAATTAGATCTAAAATTAAAAAATTAAAATTAAATAATTTAGATCTAAGTTCTACAAGATGCATGACTAGTTGTAGAATAGAATTATTCTATGTAGTCTTGCATGATCATAATTTAATTTAATTAAATTATAATTTTAGATTAATTTATTTATTATTTTTTAATTTTATAAATATTATAATAAGATCTAAAAAATAAAAAATAAAATTATTTAATTTTTGGTTCATATGAGATATGATGAATGCATATTTAGACTAGTTGTAGAATAGTTCTACATAATTATCTAGAATAGAATTTATTTTGATGAGATCAATTTAAATTTAATTTTTTAGATGAATTATAAGATAATTTAGATCTAAAAATATGCATGAAATGATACATGAGATGTATGCAAAATATGTTTATAGTTAGATCAATTTTATATATGAGATATATGATGTAGATCTAACTTGTTTTGTAGTTTTTATATTTCTATTTAAGGCGTTCCCCTTGGCCATCCGATCACAAGAATAAAATAGGGTTTAAATGCCCTCTCCTCCCATTCGATGGGGTGTTCTTATGATGTGTAGGGGTGCTGCACGTTCATCCTAAATCAAAAATTAAGAATTTATTTTCTGCAAAATCCTAGATCCTAAAATCCTAGGATTCTATTTACATGTTTTGTTTATGATCTCTAAACTTAATTGAGAATTAAGATTATGAAATATGTTAAGTCTAAAAATTAAGATTTTCAGATTTAAGATATATCATAAAATTAGGTTTGGGATTGGGTAGCTCAATTAGGTCTAAGCGGTTGATCAAACTGAATCAAGAGTTGGTTAGATGGGATCAAGAGTGCTTAAATTGATCAATCTAATAGGATTAAGTTTGGGTCAAGATCGAATTATGTGAGTGATTGATCAAGCTAAGACCTAATTAGGCTCAGTGGTTAGAGTCTGGATTGTAGGCTAACTTGATTGGTTCTAACTTAATAATTTGGTGTTTAAGGTAAGTTTGGCAGATACGACCAACTGATTTTTAATTGAGAGCTACTCGACTCGAATGCATTCTTATCGAGTTAATGGCATATCCCTTCCACCGATCTCACTTACCTAGCCATATTTGTTAGCTCAGTTCTGATCTAAGGTGGCCAATAATCCGAGCTAACCCATACCACTAGGTTAGTCATAATGGTTATGACTATGTCAAGTCTAGTTTAATGAGACCTAAATCAAATCTTCCTAAGAAAAGATTAAGTCTAAGAACTTCCACCATTGTAGATGTACGGGCTCTTCTCGAAGTTGATTGTTCTCGGCTGGTTACAGTAGTTCAATTGCACCGAGAAGATGCAACCATATCTATTAGGCATTGGATGCTACGGGCTGGAGGATGGATTAGACTCAATATTTTGGATATGGTGAGAGACTCAATTAGAAATCCAATCTATACAAATGGTGGGTTTGACTTGACTAAGGAGTGAATCAATATTTTGGACATGATAAGATTCATGAATTAGATGAAGGGAAAATCAAATTTTTTGGATCAAATTCGTTCAAATCCGATTTGATCGAGAGGCATATTTCAAAAATTTTTTCTTAGATCCAAATCAGATCTAACACTTTTTAGATCTAATTTTATGATCTGATAAATAAAAAAATTAAATTAAATTAAATCTAAATTAACGTTACCTTGTTTGGGTAATCTAATTACCCGGTGATGATCCTGTTGCTTTCTTGAGGTTCTGAAAGTAGCTACGAAATTGCCTAGCCTCTATCGGTATCCACTCAAGCTGGATCTGAAGATCTTCTTCTTTCCTTTCTTTTCTCCAAAAATCATATCTAAATCTGATTTTGAAGATCTTCAAAACTTCTTTTGAAGATGTGCTGTTGTCTCTTATAGTAGGGCTACCTTCTTATTTTTCTGTCGCCTTTAGATTGCCTGAATCACACCAAACTCATACCCAACTGCTTCTGGGCATGGAGAGGAGAGAGAAGACTAGTAGATGGCATGAAGAAAGAGGGGGAGAGAGGTTGTGGCAATGGCAAAAGGCTAGCTCTATGAAAGTTGGCGCAAACAGGGTTTATATAGATCCTGTCTGCGCCATGCGGTGCCACATCATCCCCACCAATCACGATCTTTTGTGCAACCAAATCTAAATCTGATTGATGGAATGACATCATCTGATCCAATTAGATTAGAGTCCCTCTCAAACCACCTTAGATGGGGCCAAGACTGATCAAAGAAGAGTCTTTGGTGCCACCTAGGTTGAGTCCATCAAGCAACCTGGAGTCCCATCCGTATGGGACTCCAGTGTTTATCCACATGGGGTGCACACCATCCTAGGCATGTGCCCTCCATCTGTCTACCAAATGGTAGATGGACTTGGTCAATAATTCTCTCCTATGGGTGCATGACACATGGATAGATGTCCAAGGGTCAAAGGTCAATGTTTGACCAAATTCAAAGGACAAGAATTAGCAGGTGACAAAAAATGATAGGTGTTGTCTCAAATTTATCTCATAAATTAAGACAATCCTTTTCTAACCTAGACAAGCTCCAGTCAGATCAAGTAAAGGTATCTGACTGAGCATAAATATATTTGGCATAGTCGAGATAACTTTTAATGATAGAAAAGGGAGAATGTTAGGTTCAATCGTGTGCTAGCACGATTTCCTTGAACTTAATTGAATCTAATTCAAATCAATTAAACTGGGTTAGTCCAATTGATGATATCTAGATCTAAACCATTATTTGTGTGATCCAATTAGGTTCAATTTTGTATGGTAATGGGATATGTCATGATCTCCATCATCGACATCATCGAAACTCCTTTCGATGGATCAGAACTCTTTTGATTCAGACAACTAGAATGATCGATCATCTAAATCATTCTAATTGCTCCTAAAATCCACCAATGACACCTAGCAGTATATGGTAGTAACCCATCAAAACTGAAAATGAACCTCTTGGTTCAGCTACTTGTGTGATAAAGTTCTTCTATCTTGAGCTCCGATCTGATTAGGGTTAAGGTGAACTCGTCAAACCCTAATTTCTATCATATAATTTAATCATTCGATTCAAGTCCGATGTGAAAATCTTAAAGAAACTCTTTCTATTATTTCACTCTCTACCATGGCCATGGGCTTACGAACTTGATTCTCATGATCATCATAGGGCTGCTCCTCTTCTACCAAGGTAGATCGATTCTCTCTTGGTGCAATCCAATTCCTACAATGAACATGTTATAGCCAACATATACCTCAGGATTCTGAATGGCTAGGAGACTGAGTCATGGTGTACTCAAACTATAACACCCTCAAGGTGAACTACTGATGCACCTTAGGTCAAAGAACCAGACACACCACTATAACTTTGAGTCAATCATCGACGAGAAGATAGGCTTCCTTATGACTACTTGAGGTGGTCACGCTCAGTGCCTTCATTCTTTAACGAGTACCTGTACTCTCGCTCTGGTGTCTCCACACCGTAGACTCAAGACTCATCTACTATAAAGAAGCGATTGTATACTAACCTTCGAGATCAATCACCATCCTCATGATCATCCTACGGTCAGAAGCATTTTATGAGTTAATAATGAAAATTCTTGTCTTAAATTTTCAACTCTTGAAAATAAGAATTATCATTACCATTAACTCAAGGGATGTATCACAGACACTAAATACATATATGTGATAAAAAATAACTCATTTTATTATTTATAATTAAAATTATAATTTTATCCCTAGAAGTGTATTATAAGTATCAGCCAATTCTGGCTTCTAGGGCACACATATCTAACAAACTTCCACTTAACCTAAAGCCAATTGGCTACAAATCTAAGTCCCATCTTCTCAAGGTGGGCTTCAATCTTCTGCTGGCCCAACAACTTTGTAAGCAGATCTACCGCATTGTCTATGGAGTCGACTCTCTTGACCTCGACGTAACCCTTCTCAAGGTAATCGTGGATGAGGTAGTATCGCCGCTCGATGTACTTAGATTTCTGGTGAGACCTTGGCTCCTTAGTAAGGGCTATGGTGCCATTGTTATCGTAGTACAGAGGAATAGCATCTGATGGCATCACTCCAATCTCTGCGGTAAACTTCTTGTACCAAAATGCCTTTTTTGTAGCTTCTGATGCAACGATGTATTCTGCTTCCATGGTGGAATCTGCTATCACTGTCTGCTCGAAATTTTTTCAACTGATAGCTCCACCATTGCACACAAACAAACTCCTAGATGTCAACTTTCGATCATCTACATCGAACATAAAATTTGAGTCTGTATACCCCTGGACTTGGAGTTCTCCATTACCAAAGACCAACAACATATCCTTAGTTCTTCTCAAGTACTTAAGGATACATTTCACGAAAGTCCAGTATTCTTCACCTAGATTCAACTGATATCTGCTCGTGACACTCACAGCATGGGTTATATCAGGTCATGTACATAACATGGCATACATGAGGCTCCTTATTGCTAAGCATAAGGGATCTTGCTCATGCGTTCTATTTCCTCAAGTGTGCTAGGGCACATCTTCAAAAAATGAATGCCATGTCTGAAGGGTACTAAACCCCTCTTAGAGTTTTCCATGTACATTTTCTGTGAATGTCCTAGCATTCTATTTCGTCTATCTCTAAAGATCTTAATTTTCAAAATAAAGGATGCTTCTCCAAGATCTTTCACAGAGAATTCTTTACATAACCATATTTTAACTATGGTCAACATGGGAACATCATTCCCAATAAGAAGGATGTCATCCACGTACAATACAAGAAAGACAATAGTGCTCCCCATTGCTTAAGTCCATATATGGATCTTTGCAGCTTGCATACCTTATGATCATCATCACTAGATGTGAAACCTAGCGGCTAGTCCATATAGATATCTTTCTCAAGATATCCATTTAAGAATGTTGTTTTCACATCCATTTGCCATAGTTTATAATCAAAATAGGCTGCAACAGCAAACAATGTACGGATGGATTTAAGCATAGCTACTAATGAAAAAGTATGCTGATAGTCAATGCCTTCGCACTGACTATAACCTTTTGCCTCTAATCTAACCTTGAATGTCTCCACATTCCCATCTGCACCAATTTTTTTCTTGTAGATCTATTTACATCCAATAGGTACTATACCTTCTGGTGGATCTACCAAGGTCCAGACTTGGTTTGAGTGCATCGAGTCAATTTCTGACTTCATTGCCTCTAACCATTTCTCAGAGTCGATATCCGATATTGTCTCATTATAGGTTTTGGGATCATCACCATGAACCCATTACCTACGAAAATATTTTCTCTACTACCTTATAGTACCTAAGCCTCTTCGGGGTCGACCCTTTGATTATGAGGAGGGTTGAATGAATTGGTTCCAATTTGGTTCCATTTGTCCTTAGTCGTGCTTCTTGTGGACATTCTCCTCGAGCTTATACTTTCTAATGCGCTATCTTGATAAATTTTCAAGAAAGAGCATGTGACTCACAATCACATTAAATCATCTGGAATGTTTAAATATATCCTAATGACTCTTTTAGGATATCCATAAATCGAGCTCTGAAGACCTAAAGTAACTTATCTGCTTGTTTCTCTTGATATGAGCAACATTCAAATTCTAAGATGGCCAACTTAGTTTTTACATGCCATTTCATATGGTATGTAGGAATGGTTTTAGAAGAAATCCTATTCAATAAGTATATTGCAGTTAAATAGTGTCCCAAAAAATCAAGGTTGTGAAGCTCATCAAGGTCGGACCAATCTAATAGGGTCCGTTCCTCCTTTCTAAACTTCGTTGAGTGAGGTATTCAGGTGAGTCTTTGAAAGATTATCCATTTTCCTTGAGATAGTCCAGGAATTCTCGACTAATTTCACTCCGATCTAATCGAAGAATCTTAATGAATTTTTATT
>QRFJ01001291.1:146286-186434 GCA_006176705.1 Cocos nucifera | reverse complement strand
CTAAAGAGAAGTGATTGTACACCAACCTTCCGGATCAATCACCATCCTCGGTGATGATCCACTATCGGTCAGAAGCATTTTTATGAGTTAATAATGATTATTCATGTCTTAAATTTTCACTCTTGAAATATGAATTATCATTCACATTAACTCAAGGATGTATCACAGACACTAAATACACATATGTGATAGAAAATAACCATTTATTCATATTATCAAAATTATAATTTGCCTCTAGAAGTGTATTACAAGTGTCAACTAATTCTGACTTCTAGGGCACATATATCTAACAATCTTCAACTTGTCCTAGCAATTGGCTAAAGTCTAGAAGTCCATCTTCTCAAGGTGGGCATTGAAACTTTCTGCTGGCCCAACGGCTTTGTAGTGGGTCTGCCACTTATCTGCGGAGTCGACTCTCTTGACCTCGACATAACCTTCTCGAGGTAATCGTGGATGAGGTGATATCACACTTGCTTGGAACTCTTCCAGCTGACAGCATACCATTGCACACATAACAGACTCCTAGATGTCGACTTTCCGATCATCTATATCGAACATGAAATCCGAGTCTGTGCGTATCCCTGGACTTGGAGTTCTCCGTTAACAAAGGACAACATCATATCCTTAGTTTCTTTCTCAAGTACTTAAGGATACATTTCCAGAAGTCTAGTGTTCTTCATCTGGATTTTGACTAAATATCGCTTGTGACACTCATAATATGGGCTATATCAGGTCGTTACATAGCATGGCATACATGAGGCTCCCTATTGCAGAAGCATAAGGGATCTTGCTCATGCATTCTATTTCTCAGGTGGTGCTGGGGCATATCTTCTTGGAAAGATGAATCCCATGTCTGAAGGGTATTAATCCCTCTTAGAGTTTTCCATACTAACCTCTTAGTACTTTTCTCTATGTACTCTTCTGTGAAAGTCCAGGCATCTATTCGGTCTATCCCTATAGACCTTAATTCCTCGATAAAGGATGCTTCGCCTAAGGTGTTTCATGAGAATTTCCTTGGACAACCATTTTGACTGTCGTAACATAGGAATATCATTCCCATAAGGAGGATTGTCATCAACATAAATACGAGGAAGACAACAGCGTCCACTGACTTTTTGAAATAGATGGTTCTTCTTCATTTTTGTTGAAACCAAACATTTTCTGATCACATCATTTAAAACGAGTGTTCAGCTCCGAGATGCTTGCTTAAGACCATATATGGATCCTTACAGCTTGCAAACCTTGTGATCAGTATCACTAGATGTGAAACAGCTGTGGCTATTCCATATAGATATCTTCCTCAAGATATCCGTTTAAGAATGCCGTTTTCACGTCCATTTATCATATTTATAATCGAAATAGCTGCAACGCAAGCAATGTGCGAATGGTTTTAGCATAGCCATTTGGAGAAAGATATCCTAATAGTCAATGCTTCGCATTGACTATAACCTTTTGCCACTAGTCTAGCCTTGAAAGTCTCTACATTCCATCTACACTAATCTTTCTCTTGAAGATCCATTTACACCCAATAGGTACTATACCTTCTTGGTGGATTCTACCAAGTTCCAGACTTGGTTTGAGTGCATCGAGTTAATTTCTGACAGGCATTGCCTCTAGCCATTTCTCGGAGTCGATATTCTGATATCACTCGTTGTGTTTAGAATCATCACGATGGCCCATTACTACGAAAAATATTTTCTGCTTTCCTCTGAAATAATACTTAAGTATCTCTCAGGGTGGAAACTCTTTCGATCAACGCAGGTGGAGGAGTAGTGTTCTTATTGGCTCAACCTGATTTGGTATTAATAGATCTTAGCTCGTTGTTACTTGTGAGACTTTCTCATAGCTGATCTATTTCAATGCGCTGTCTTGAATAAACCTATTTTTAACAAAAGTGGGAAACAGTCAGACTCAGTAAATATAGTGGCGCGTAGTATTTGCACCAGGTGACGTCAAGATTTATAAGTAAAAACAGAGAAAAAATAAAAGGAAAAAACGAAAAAAATGGCATGTCGACTCACAATCACATTGTGTCTTCTGACCATGTGAATATATTTCTAATGATTTTAGGATATCCTATAATCGGCTCTAAGAACCTAAATTACTGTCGCTTGTTGTCTTTTGACATGAGCTGGACAACCCAAATTCTGAGATGACCGACTTGGTTTCTTACCATGCATATTCATGGTGGGTAGGAATGATTTTAAGGATCCTATCAGTAAGATAAACGACTTAACAATGAGTGTCCCCAAGGAAATCAGGAAGGCTGTGAAGCTCATCATGGATCGAACCATATCCATAGAGTCGACTTTCTCCATTCTGAAACCATTGAGTTGAGGTGTTCTCTGATGGAGTCCATTGAGAGACTATGCATTTTTCCTTTAGATAGTCTAGGAATTCTGGCTAAGGTATTCACCTCCTCGATCTGATCGAAGAAACTTAATGGATTTTTCAATTTGGTTTTCTACTTCATGTCTGAATTCTTTGAACTTTTCAAAAGCTTCAGACTTAATGTCTCATAAGTACACATACCCATTATCTAGACAGATCATCGATAAAGGTATGAAGTAGACAAAATTGCATTAGCCAGCACATCAAATGGGCTGCAACATCAGTATGTACTAGGGCAGGAGCCTGCGGCCCTCTCCCTAATGTCCAACAAAAGGAAGTTAGTCATTTTGCCTGAAGACAAGATTCATAAGTTGGATATGACTCGGAAGTCAACGGATCAATAGCCCATTTTTATTTCCCATTTGTTGATCTTAATCTTCTGCTATATACCTACTATCTCAAGTGCCATAAGATATCTGACGTTTGGACTATCCTAGGTCGTTTGGCATCTCACGTTTTGCTCGATAGTTAGAAAGGTACATAATTTGGCTGATAAAGACTATTAATAAGAAAACCATTTGCAATTTTATGTTCTTTCATAAAGAATATTACAATGGTCCTTAAAGAAGGTTGATAATAACCTTCTTGTGCTAAGCGATAACGAAATCAAATTCCTGCTAGCTGCAGGCACAAAATAATAGTCCTTTCAAATTAGAGTCCTAAACCAGAATGGGTATCGAAGAGGGTATGTTACCATCGGCTACTGCAGCAACTCTTCTCCATTTACCACGCATAGGATATTGTCTCCATCCGTCAGCCTCTGCTATACTCAGATCCTGCATGGGAAGTGACAACAATGACACTAGACACAAGAGTCAAGCACCCAACTGGATGTAGAAGAAATCGTTAAGGTTAGACCAATAATGAGCATACTCCAGAAGGACCTTCTTCTTGTTCTTCAGGGTGGCAGTAAGTAAGGAACAGTTTCCACTTCCATGGCCGTTCGTTGTGCAATTGAAACACTTTTCTTTGGCATCGAACTTTTTCTTCAGCTCTGCCTTCTTCTTCTTTACTCCTTCCATCTTTTGCTTTTTCACAGACATCTTTTTTTTTTCATAAGACTTTCTTTTGGAAGAAGTCCGTTCCATAGCAAGAACTGAGCCTTTAGAACCTTTCATAGAAATGTCAGTGGTAACCAGGATATTCATTAATTCGATCAAGAAATTCTGAAGTTTATGCATGTGGTAATTCATGATGAATTGCCCATATGCATCAGACATTAATGCGAACCTCTTGGTGCAGCTATCTGTGTGATTAAGTTTTTCTATCTTGAGCCCCGATCAGGTTAGGGTTAAGGTAAACTCATCAAACCGTAGTCTCTGTCATATGATGTAATCACTCGATTCGAGTCCGATGTGAAAATCTAAATAGAAACTCTTTCTATTATTTCACTCTACCATGGCCATGGATTTCAGGACTTGATTGTCATGATCATCATAGGGCTGCTCCTCCACCACCAAGGTAGATAGATTCCATCTTGATGCCATCCAGTTCCTATAATGAACATGCTATAGCCAACATACACCTAGGATTTCCATATGGTAGGAGACCGGTAATGGTGTAGTCAATCATAACACCCTCAAGGTGAACTGCGATGCACCTCAGGTCAAAGACCAGACACTACTGCAGCCATCGAGTCAGTCATTGATGAGAAGGTAGATCCCTAATGACTACTCGAGGTGGTCACGCTTAGTGCCCTGTTCTCTAACGAGTACCTGTACTCTCGCTCCGTGTCTCCAACTAGACTAAGACTCATCTACTAAAGAGAAGCGATTGTACACTTCCGATTAATCACATCTCGTGATGATCCTATGGTCGGGAGCATTTTATAAGTTAATAATGATTATTCATGTCTTAAATTTTCAATCTTGAAAATATGAATTATCATTAATTAACTCAAGGATGTATCACAGACAGTCTAAATACACATATATGATCAGAAATAACCTCATTTTATTCATATTAGTCAAAATTTATAATTTGCGTCTAGAAGTGTTTACAGTGTTCAGCCAATTTGACTTCATAGGGCACATATAATCTAACGAATGATCTCGTATACGACATCAATTTTAAACTTCTTTCGATGGATCAAAACTCTTCTTGATTCGAATAGCATTGAAATGATCGATCAATTAAATATTCTAATTGCGCCAAAATCCAACCAGTGCACCTAGCAGTATATGGTGGCAACCCATTCAGAGCTGAATGCGAACCTCTTAGTCGCTATCTGTGTGATTAAGTTCTTCTATCTTGAGCTCGATCAAGTATAAGGGGTTAAGGTGAACTCGTCAAACTCATTATTCTGTCATATTGAATGTAATCATTCGATTCAAGTCCGATGTTGAAACTCTAAATAGAAACTCTTTCTAATATATTTCACTCTGCATGGTCATCGGCTTCTGGGATCTTGATGTCTTATGATATTTATTAGGGCTACTCCTCTACCACCGAGTAAGATAGATTCCATCAATTTTGATTATTCAGTCTTAAATTTTAACTTTTTGAAAATATGAATTATCATAGCATTAATTTTAAAGGATGTATCACAGACACTAAAATACATATGGTGTGGATAGAAAATAACACTATTCTTATTAATTATAGGGTCAAAATTTTATTTTTGCTCCTAGAACGTGTAACTACAAGGGGTCAGCCAATTCTAAAGTCTTCTTAGGGCATATATATCTAACAATCTCTCAGCTTTCCTAAGTCATTGGCTACAAGTTCTAAGTCCCATCTTATTAAAGGTGGGCTTTGATTTTTTTGTTGACCTAATGGCTTTGTAAGTGGGTCTGCCGCATTATCTGTGGAAATTGGAAAAAACCTTCCCCCTCCCCCTTTGAAAAAACCCGCCTCGAAACCGTTTTTTTTTAAAACCTTTTCTCCGAGGGTAAAATCCGTAGGCCCCCCCCCTGAGGTGGTATTGCTTCTTAATGTGCTTGAATTTTTGGTGAGACCTCGGCTGCTTTAGCAAGGGAGCTATGGGTGGCCATTGTTGTCACAGTGTGAGGAATGGCATCTGATGGCATTACTCTAAATTTTTCTGCAGCAAACTTCTTATACCAAGAATGCTTCCTTTGCAGCTCTTGATGCAGCGATATATTCTGCTTCCATGGTGGAATCTGCTATCATGGTTTGCTTGGAACTCTCCAGCTGGACAGCACCACCATACACACAAACAAACTCCAGATGGTGCGACTTTCGATGCATCTACATCAATCAATAATTTTTGATATAAATCTGAGTCTGTGTATCCATGGACTTGGAGTTCCGGTTACCAAGACGCAAACAATCTATGCTTAGTTCTTCTTAGTACTTAAGAATACATTTCACAAAAGTCCAGTGTCTTTATCTGGATTTGACGATATCTGCTTGTGACACATCACAGCATGGGCTATATTAGGTCGTGTACATAAGCATGGCATAACCTAGGCTCCTATTGTAGAAGCATAAGGACTTGCTCATGGTTCTCTTTAGTAGATGAGTCTTGAGTCTACGGTGTGGAGACACCGGAGCGAGAGTACAGGTACTCGTTAGAGAACGAGGGCACTGAGCGTGACCACCTCGAGTAGTCATTAGGGAGTCTACCTTCTCGTCAATGACTGACTCGATGCTGCAGTAGTGTGTCTGGTTCTTTGACCTGAGGTGCATCGGCAGTTCACCTTGAGGGTGTTATAGTTTGACTACACCATTACTCGGTCTCCTAGCCATATGGAACCCTGAGGTGTATGTTGGCTATAGCATGTTCATTGTAGGAACTGGATGGCATCAAGATGGAATCTATCTACCTCGGTGGTAGAGGAGCAGCCCTATGATGATCATGAGAATCAAGTCCTAAAATCCATGGCCATGGTAGAGTGAAATAATAGAAAGAGTTTCTATTTAGATTTTCACATCGGACTCGAATCGAATGATTACATCATATGACAGAGACTAGGGTTTGACGAGTTTACCTTAACCCTAATCTGATCGGGGCTCAAGATAGAAGAACTTAATCACACAGGTAGCTGCACCAAGAGGTTCGCATTCAGCTCTGATGGGTTGCCACCATATACTGCTAGGTGTCACTGGTGGATTTTGGGAGCAATTAGAATGATTTAGATGATCGATCATTCTAGCTGTTCGAATCAGAAGAGTTCTGATCCATCGAAAGGAGTTTCGATGATGTCGATGATAGAGATCATGACATATCCCATTACCATACAGAACTGAACCTAACTGGGTCACACAAATAAGGGTTTGAATCTGGTGATCATCAATTGAACTGATCTAGTTCAATTGATCTGAATGAGATTCAATTAGGTTCAAGAAAATCGTGCTAGCACTCGATTGAACCTAACGTTCTTCTTTTGCTATCATAAATAAGTTGTCCTGTCTGAGCCAAAGGAGTTTGTGCTCAATTAGAGGCCTTCATATGGTCTGACTGGAGGTTGTCCAAGTCAGAAAAGGTTGTCTTATTTTGTAAGACATTACCTGCCATTTTTGGTCACCTGCCATTTCTTGTTCTTTGACTTTGGTCAAAAGTCTACCTTTGACTGGTCAAACATTGACCATTGACACTTTGACTTTTGACCACATGTCACGCACCTATTGGAGAGCTGGTGGGGGCCTGTCCCCCTGCCAGAACCTGGCAAGGAGGAGGGCGCACGCCACCCTAGGCATGTGCCCAAGTTGGAGGCACCTAGGAGTCCTTGTTGGACAAGGACTCCATCTCCTTTTTGGATTCCAATTAGAGTTCTTCTAAGAACCAACTTTGACTGGTCTTAGGCGCCCTCTAAGGAGGAATCCAGGGGACTCTATTCCCATCAATCAGATTTAGATCTGATTTCATAAAGAGTTGTGATTGGTTGGGAAGAAGAGGAGTTGGATCATGCTTAGTCTATAAATAAGACCCTGCGCCCAACTCAGATTAATGATTGAATCATAATTCTCCATGCCCCAAGGCTGCCTCTCCCCTCTTCCTCAATGCCAAACCCACCTTCTCCCCTTGCTCTCCACATCCAAAAGGAGTTTTGGACCTTGGTTGGTGCGATCCAGGCAAGAGAAAGGCGATCAAAAGCAAGAAGGCTGCACTACTGCAAAGGATGACTGCTGATCTTCAAAATGAGTTTTGAAGATCCTCCAGATCTGATTTTTGGAGACATGATAGAGAAGAAGAGGATCTCCAGATCCCACTCGAGTGGATACCGATAGAGGTCAGACGCTTGCATGGCTAGATCTAGAACCTTCCGCTGCATACAGGATCATCAATGGGTAATTGGATTATCCATATCAGGTAAATTAAATTTGATTTAATTTATTCTTATCTTATTTTATTTATTAAAATAATAAGAATCAGATTTGAAACATTTCAGATCTAATACAGATCAAAGAGAAAATTTTTTTTTGATCTGATCAGATTTGAACGAACCTGGACCGAAAAATTAGGATTTTTCTTCAATCATGATATATCTCATTACCATACAGAACTGAACCTAACTGAGTCACACAAATAAGGGTTTGAATCTGATGATCATCAATTGAACTGATCCAGTTCAATTGATCTGAATGAGATTCAATTAGGTTCAAAAAAATCATGCTAGCACTCGATTGAACCTAACGTTCTTCTTTTACTATCATAAATAGTTGTCCTGACTGAGCCAAAGTAGTTTGTGCTCAATCAAAGGCCTTCACTTGGTCTGACTGGAGCCTATCCAGATTACAAAAGGGTTGTCTTATTTTGTAAGATAATACCTGCCATTTTTGGTCACCTACCATTTCTCATCCTTTGACTTTGGTCAAAAGTTGACCTTTGACTAGTCAAATGTTGACTATTGACACTTTGACTTCTATCCATATGTCATGCACCTATTGGAGAACTGATGGGGGCTTGTCCCCCTACCAGAAACTAGCAAGGAGGAGGGCGCAAGCCAAGTGTGGCGTGCACCCAAGCTTGAGGTGCCTAGGATTCCCTATTGGACAGAGACTCCATCTTCTTATTGGATTTTGATTAGACTCCTCCTAAGAACCAACTTTGACTGATCTTAGGTACCATCTAAGGATGAATCCAAGGAACTCTATTTCCATCAATCAGATTTAGATCTGATTTCACAAAGGGCTGTGATTGGTTAGGATGAAGAGGAGTTGGATCACGCATAGTCTATAAATAAGACCCTACGCCCAACTCAAAGAAAAGAAGAACAATTCTCTATGCCCCAAGGCTGCCTCTCTCTTCCTCCTCCATGCCAAGTTCATCTTCTCCCTCTTCTCTCCATGTCCAAAGAAGTTTAGGATCTCAGTTGGTGCAATCTAGGGGAGAGAAAGGCGACAGAAAGTTAGAAGGCTGTGCTGCTGCAAAGGACAAATGCTGATCTTCGAAAGCTATTTTGAAGATCCTCCAAATCAGATTCAAATATGATTTTTGGAGACATGATAGAGTAGAAGAGGATCTTCAGATTCAGTCTGAGTGGATACTGGTAGAAGCTAGGCACTTGCATTGCTAGATCCAGAACCTTCCGCTGCTTATAGGATTATCAATGGATAATAGGATTACCCTACATCAAGATCAATTAAATCTAATTTAATTTATCTATATTTTATTTTAATTATTAGAATAATAAAAATCAGATCTAAAATATTTTAGATCTAATTTGGATCAAAAAAAAAAAATTTGAAATATATCTCTTGATCCAATCAGATCTAAACGAACCTGATCTAAAAAATTAGGATTTCCCCTTCAAAGGGATGATAAGATGATCCTACACATTGAAAATGAAGCAAGAATTGCTGCTGTGGCCATGAAAACCTACCCTCTTCGACTATCATTTGGCTTAAATTTAGTACTTAAAGATTATTTTTATGTGCCTACTGCAAGCAGAAATTTGATTTCTATTTCATGTTTAGCATAAGAAGGCTATGTAATTGGTTTTCTTAAGAACTATTATAATATTTTTTATGAAATAAGTAAAATTATATGTGATTTTTTTATTAACGATCTCTACCAGTTACATATTAATGTATCTGTCTTTAATATCGAATAAAATATGAATGCCATAGGATCAAAACGATCCAAGGATAGTCCAAACGATAGGTATCTATAGCATCTAAGGCTAGCTCATATAGCAAGATAGGATTAACAAATTGGAGAAAATCAAACTATTGAGTCTGTTGACTTTTGAGTCATACCCAATTTGTAAATCATATCTTCATGGCAAAATGTCTAAGCTCCTTTTTGTAGGACATGGAAAAAGGGCCACGAATCTACTTGCCCTAGTACATACTAATGTATGCGGCCCATTAGATGTGCCGACTAGAGACAACTTTGTCTACTTCATAATCTTTATCGATGATTTATCTCAGTATGAGTATGTGTATATTATGAGACACAAATCTGAAGCCTTTGAAAAGTTTAAGAAATTCAGACATGAAGTGAAAAAGAAAACTAGAAAATCCATTAAGGTTCTTCGATCAGATCGAGGAGATGAATACCTTAGTCAAAAATTTCTAGACTATCTCAAGCAATATGGCATAGTCTCTTAATTGACTCCACCTGGAATACCTCAACTCAATGAGATTTTAGAATGGAGAAATCAGACCCTATTAGATATGGTCCGATCCATGATGAGCTTCACAGACCTTCCTAATTTTCTTTGGGGACAGTCTGTTAACTGTAATATATTTATTGAATAGGATTTTCTCTAAAACTGTTCCTACTATATCCTATGAGATATGGCATGGTAAGAAATCAAGTCTAAGTCATCTCAGAATTTGGGATTGTTCGGCTCATGTCAAAAGACAACAAGCGGACAAGTTAGACTAAAGGTCCTTTAGAGCTCGATTCATAAGATATCCTAAAGAGTCATTAGGATATTATTTCTACATTCTTGAAGACCACAATATGATTATAAGTCAGCATGCCATCTTTCTTGAAAAATAATTTATTCAAGATAGTGGCATTGAAAAGTAGATCAAACTCGAGGAGAAAATCTCATAAGAGCAACGAGCTAAGAACCCTATGGAACCAAATCAGGTTGAGCCAATACAATCACTACCTCCTCCACCTCATAGATCGAAAAAAATTTTCCATCTCCCTGAGAGGTACTTAGGTACTATTTCAGAGAAAGTAGAGAAAATATTTCTCATAGGTAATAGGATTCATGGTGATGATCCCAAAACCTATGACGAAGCGATATCAGATATCGACTCCAAGAAATGGTTAGAGACAATGAAGTCAGAAATTGACTCAATGCACTCAAACCAAGTCTGGACCTTAGTAGATCTACCTAAAGGTATAATATCTATTGGGTGTAAATAGATCTATAAGAGAAAGATTGGTGCAAATAGAAATGTGGAGACATTCAAAGCTAGATTAGTGACAAAAGAATATAGTCAGTGCGAAGGTATTGACTATTAGGATACCATTTCATCAGTTGCTAGCAATAGATTCTGAACACAACGATTCTTAAATACAAAAGATATTTACATGAAAGAGCCACTAGATTTCACATCCAATGATGCTGATCACAAAATATGTGATAGGAGCACAATGTTGTCGTTAAGATACCGTGTTTATTAGTTTAAATTTGACTCTTTACTTTTTTTTAAATTAATTAAAAAAAATATGAATAGAGTAGTAAGTCGGGTCGAATCCACAGAGAGACAATGATTTATTTCTAAAATCTTTGATTTTTATATTTTTTTATTACTATTATTATTATTTTTTTTAGAGAACAGAAAAGAAGAGTTTTTGAAAATTAAAGTTAAAAAAAAATAGATTTATAAATAAAAGTAGAATTTAAATTATGCAAAAATAAATTTGATACTAAGATCTACTATTTAGATCTTAGCAACTACTTGCAATGAAAATTAAAAAGCAATAAGGAATAATTAATTTAAAGAGCTAGAATTGAAAAGAACAATGAAACTTTCTTTATTAAATTTAAAACTCAGATGCAGAATTTAAATACAAAAAATTAAAAAAATTTAGAATTTTAATATAAGAAATTAAAGAAAGAGAAAACTAGATTGGAGATCGTAGATCAGCGTAGGCATGGAGATGGCGTAGAAGACCGGCTCTTCTTCTCAGCACTGTAGCTTTGAAGCAACCTTCTAACCAGAGCTTGGCTTCCACCCTGTACTTTAGCTTTTCCTTCCACCTCCTTCCCTTTTCAAGAGGCTTAGAGTCCTTTTTATAGAGCTAGGAGGGTTGGATATTTATTTCTGAAGGCAATGTGGGACTAATGGCCTTTGCAATCATCAAAATATAAAAGAATTTGAGTAAAATTTGAATCAAAATAGCTCTGATATGTCTCTGATAAATCTGATAAAATCCAGCCATTCAATAGAAATCCAACGGTCCAAAAATCATCAAAATCGGATGCGTATTGGCCCAGATCAAGTCGGATTAATTTCTGGCCGTTGGATCGCGCTTGATGGAGGAAATCTGGCCGCAAATCATGCGCCTGAGAGTTTGATCACCGTCGGGAGCTTTCTGGACCGTCGGATCATCGCCTGGATCGAGCGCTGCCATCCGATGGCGATCCGCATGATGTCTGCAGCTGAATCAAATCCGAAAGCAACCACAGCCGTCCGATCCTGACCGCAAACAACCACAGCCGTCCGATCGCGCAATCACTGTTCCCATGGACCGCATGGACCGGCCGCACCGCACACCGCAACCAATCAGTGCCTCTGTTGTCGAGTGAAAAGACTAAATTACCCTTGTGAGCCACGATAAATTTCTGTAGACCCTTTAAGGGTCTAGGTCCACCACGTGGCAAGCTCTGATTCGCCGGATTTTGCTGAGCTGGCGGTCCACGCCTGGATCGTGGACCGGCTGATGGCTTCAATGGGCTTGAGTCGGCTAGCTGAATGGCTGGCACGCCGGCTTGGTCGGCTTGGCTTGGTGCTTTGGATGGCCGGCTGCTGCGGCTTGGCGGCTTGAGCCGTTTTCCATTTAATTTTTATTTATTTTATTTTTTAGAAAATTCATATCTTTTCATTTTAGCTCCGTTTTACTTGAAACTTTATTTCGTTATGATCAAAAAAATGAGCTCTTTCCATTGATTAATAAAATTTTATTTTTTAATTTTTATTATTTTTTAATTAATTTTTTTAATTAATAAAAATATGAATTTCTTAAAAATTATATATAAATTGATTATTAATTCTTAAAAATTAATATAAATTAATTAATAAATTAATACTTTTATTGGTGAATTTATGATGCTTATCACACCCCCCAACTTAAGCTTAAGCTTTGCTCGAGTCCTCGAAAGTAAAGAATTTAATTTAGTTTAGATCAATTACCATATTTTGTTGAGATCCTCCTTCACAAGAATAAATCTAGGATTTAAGATCAAAAGTTTAGACAGTATCACTAACTAAGTATTGAGTTTCAGAAGTAAATTTCATGGCAGATTAATCAGAAACTTTCTTAGAGTTCATCTAAAGATTTTCAGCACTTTGTGTTCGTGAATACTAACTTAGCATTTGGGTGTTGATTCAAAGGGCAAATGAATCTTCTTTTTATCACCTATTTTGGTTAGTTTTATATACTCCCAAGTTAAGTGCATGAATTAAGGTAGCTTTCACACTGCTTTTTTTTTTTTTTTTTTTTAAAATTGTGCTGAGCATCCTGGCCTTCCCTTCACCATTTGATGTGAACTTCTACATTTAAGGTGCAAAGTTCTAGTTTAGGGCAATCCACATATACTCTATTTTTTGCACTTTTTTTTTTTTTTTTTAGAAAGCAGGTAGCTCTTTCCTTAAATTCAAGTTTCTTTAATTGAAGTATATATAAACCATCAATTTTTAGTGATAATTGAATCCTCAATTTAGCCTTATAATCAAACACCTGCTGTGCTTCATTAGTGTGCATGTGCAATTAGAAGTGCTGTTAGCCTTTAAATGACCTAAGTAGGTTGCTAATGGTCTGACCAAGTAATCTGCTTCTTGAACTCGCTACCATTATTAGTTAATACTTTCTAACTTTATTACTTTTCCTAGTTTATTTTGCTTAAGATTCTCTTTCCCAAAATATGGTTTGTTCCAAAAATTTTTTTTTAAAATAGTTTTATTATTATTATATATATTATTTATTTATTATTTTTATTTTATTTATTTTTTTTAATTTTTTAATATTTTATTTTATTATTATTATTATTATTATTATTATTATTATTTTTATTTTTATTTATTTATTTATTTATTTATTTATTTATTTTTATTTTATTTTTTTTATTTTTTTACTTTTTACCCCAACTGAATTGACATTGTCCTCAATAAAAGAGTGTAAATTATGTTTATTTATTTAGCATGGGTCTTGAAGCTTATGATCCTTCTCCCGCTTTTTGGTTCTCCAACTTAGCCTAAAAGAGAAAATAAATTAGATTCAAGAAGTATTGGGTTGCCTCCCAATAAGCGCTAAGTTTATTGTCTTCAGCCAGACAAAATGCAGTTTAATTCATTATGGTTCTATTAATTGTACTTGGTCAATGTTTCGATTTAATGATATCCCTTCGATATATGGTTTAAGTCCTTTGGCCATTTACCTTAAAAAAATTTTTAGTCCTGGGATCATAGAGTTTGATTGCACCATGTGGGAATACATGATTAACTATGTAAGGTCCATCCCATCTGGATTTTAATTTTTCAGGAAATAATCGAAGCCTTGAGTTAAATAACCAGACTTGTTGATTTGGTTCAAAGGTTTTTCCTTGAAATATGTTTATCATGGAAGGCTTTCATTTTCTCCTTATAGATTTTTGAATTTTCATAAGCTTCTTGCCTTAATTCTTCTAATTCACTCAATTGTAACATCCGATTGGAACCAGCTTGGTTTAAATTAAAATTTAATTATTTTATTGCCCAATATGCTTTATGTTCAAGTTCTACCGGAAGGTGACATGCTTTTCCATAGATTAATCTATATGGAGACATTCCAATAGGGGTTTTATAGGCTGTCCTATAGGCCCATAATGCATCATCTAATCGATCTGACCAATCTTTTCGATCAGGCCTAATAGTCTTTTGTAAGATATTCTTAATTTTCCTATTAGAGACTTCTACCTGGCCACTTGTTTGCGGATGGTATGGTGTAGCTATCTTATGTGTCACCCCATATTTTCGTAATAAAGTTCGAAATTGATGATTTGTAAAATGAGGTACCTCCGTCACTAATGATAGCACGTGGAAATCCGAACCTAGAAAAGATATTCTTCTGAATAAATTTTAAGACTACTTTATGATCATTGGTTCGTGTTGCTATTGCTTCAATCCATTTAGAAACATAATCGACAGCTACCAAAATGTATTCAAATCCATTGGAAGGTGGAAAAGGTCCCATAAAATCAATTCCCCATACATCAAAAATTTCTACTACTAAGATGGGGTTCAAAGGCATCATGTCTTTCTTTGAAATATTCCCTAAGGCTTGACACTTAAAACACTCCTGACTAAAAGTATGGGCATCCTTAAATAATGTTGGCCAATAAAAACCACTCTGCAATACTTTGGCCGCAGTTTTTCGTCCAGAAAAATGTCCTCCACAAGCAAGGGTATGACAAAATTGTAAGATACTCCATTGTTCAGATTCAGGAACACATCTACGAATGATTTGATCAGCACAAATTCTAAAAAGCTCAGGATCTTCCCAAAAATAATATTTGATTTGAGCAAAGAATCGATCCTTTTCATTCTTAGACCAGCCATCAGGAATTTGTCCTATGACTAAGTAATTGACAATATCTGCAAACCAAGGAGTCTTTGTATGTGAAACTGTTAACAATTGTTCATCTGAAAAAGATTCTCTAATTGATACAGGTTCACTATCTTTAACTAGGATCCTAGACAGATGGTCTGCTACAACATTTTTAGATCCCTTCTTATCTCGAATTTCAATATCAAATTCTTGTAGCAGTAAGATCCATCTAATTAATCATGGTTTAGCATCTTTCTTTGAGAGCAGGTATCTCAAGGCTGAATGATCCGAGTAAATTATGATTTTTGATCCTAATAGATATGATCTAAACTTTTCTAGGGCAAACACAATGGCTAGCAACTCTTTTTCAGTGGTGGTATAATTCATTTGTGCTTCATTCAGAGTTCTACTGGCATAATAGATCACTACAGGACATTTGTTTACCCTTTGGCCCAGGACAGCTCCTATGGCAAAGTCTGAGGCGTCGCACATAATTTCAAAAGGTAGTGACCAGTTAGGAGGTTGTATGATTGGAGCTTTGGTCACAGCTTCTTTTAAGATTTCATAAGCTTTAAGACAATTTTCATCAAAGTTAAAAGAAACATCCTTAGCGAGCAGATTACACAAAGGACGAGAAATTTTAGAGAACTCTTTGATGAAGCGACGATAGAATCCTACATGACCAAGAAAAGATCGAATTTGTTTGACAGAAGTGGGAGGAGGAAGTTTAGAAATTAGTTCAACTTTAGCTTTATCTACCTCAATCCCTTTCTTAGATACTATATGTCCTAAAACGATCCCTTCTTGAACCATGAAGTGGCTCTTTTCCCAGCTTAACACTAGATTAGCCTCAATACATCATTTTAATATTTTCTTCAAATTGTTGAGGCAACTCTCAAAAGATTCTCCAAAGACTGAAAAGTCATCCATGAATATTTCTAAGAAATCTCCTATCATGTCTGAAAATATTGACATCATGCACCTTTGAAAAGTCGCAGGTGCATTACATAATCCGAAATGGCATTCTACGGAAAGCAAAGGTTCCATAGGGACATGTAAAGGTGGTCTTTTCCTGATCTCCTGGATAGATTGCTACCTGATTGTATCCTGAGTATCCATCTAAAAAGCAAAAGTATTGTTGGCCTGCTAGTCTTTCTAGGATTTGATCGATAAAGGGTAAGGAAAAGTGATCTTTTCGGATGGTTGTATTGAGTTTTCTATAATCTATGCAGACACGCCACCCAGTGGAAAGTCGTGTTGGTACTAAGTTTTCCATGTTCAGTGCGGACAACCGTAAGTCCAGATTTCTTTGGAACAACTTGTGTGGGACTCACCCAGTGGCTGTCAGAGATAGGATAAATAATTCCAGCATCTAACCATTTAATTACCTCTTTCTTGACTACTTCTTGCATGTTAGGGTTAAGCCGTCTTTGCATCTCTCGAGTTGGTTTGGCATTATCTTCTGTATAAATATGGTGCATGCATATTGACGGACTAATTCCTTTTAAATCGGCGACGGTCCACCCTATGGCCTCCTTATATGTTTTTAGAATATTTACCAATTGGTTTTCCTGTTCAGTAGTTAAGTTGGAAGCAATTATTACTGGTAGGGTTTTCTTTGATCCTAAAAATACATACTTAAGTGATTCAGGTAAAGGTTTTAGTTCAAGTTGTGGTGGGGCCTGAATTGAAGGACGTAATGGTTCAATTTTTCGCTCGGGTAAGGGCTCAACTTTCACTGACCAAGGTAATGAATGTGATGGTTGAGGTGAATTAAGCAGGGCATTTACTTCCTGGGTTTGAGTTTCTTCAGTGGGTTCATCATCTTGCAGTAAATCTAAGGAGGAATTAGATTCAACTATTTCATCTACTTGATTGATTACAAAGCAGTCTTCCTCCTCTTGGGTGTACTTTGGGGTATTAAAAACATTAATTCTTACTTTTTGATTCCCAAAAGAAATGTCCATAGCTCCCATTTTACAGTTGATATTGGCATTGGCAGTTGCTAAGAATGGACGTCCTAAAATTATGGGATTTTGGTTCAGCTCTTGGGATGGTTCCATGTCAAGTATGAGAAAGTCTACAGGAAAATAACATTTGTCTACTCTAACTAGAACATCCTCAATCAAACCACGTGGTGTTTTTATAGATCTATCAGCTAATTGCAAAATAACTGATGTGGGTTTTAATTCTCCAATCCCAAATTTTTCATAAACCGAGGTTGGAAGTAGGTTTACACTAGCTCCTAAGTCTAGTAATGCTCGGTTAAAGGTTATACCTCCTATAACACATGAAATTAAGGGTGCACCAGGATCTTTCATCTTTTGAGGTATTGGATTTAACAGGACCGCACTTACATCCTCAGATAGCATAACTCTTTTGGTGGTTCGTGGCTCACGCTTTTGGGTGCAGAGTTCTTTTAAGAAATTTAGCATAGGCTGGGACATGCTGAATTGCATCGAGGAGGGGTAAATTAATATGAACTTGTTTAAATAGTTCCATTAGCTCCTTGTTGCGTGCTTCTTGCTTTTTACGAGAAGAGCCTGCTTCTAAGGCCGAAGGGAAACGGGGCTTTGGGTTTATATGTCTCAGCTAATTCATCTGTTCTCTTTTTTTCTTTATCTATCTTATCAGTGTTAGTACTAGTTCTAAGCTCAGGTTCTTCTATATGATTATCTTCTTCTTCATCAGTATCAGTATTAGCCTCTATCACCTGGTCTTGGTATGGGTCCTTAAGAATCCTACCACTTCTAAGTTCAGATATTGCTTTAGCATTTTCTAATTGGGGATTCTTAGGTGGGATGTTAGATGGATAAGTAAATCCAGGTGGTTGATAGACATTGGATGGATTATTTTTAGGATTTGCAATTGGTTGGCTTGGTAATTGACCTGGTTCTCTCCTCATGCTAGACTCAGCTATTTGTCCTATTTGAGCTTGAGTTCCTAGGGTTGATGTCTAATTATTTTAATTTAAAGTCTTAGGTCAATATAGGATGCTGGTTGGTTGTTTGTGGGCCAAGGAAGGGTGATCAAATCCCCATCTTATCTTTTTTAATTGGGTGTTGCCCTTAATTTGGTTTAAAAATGCTTATGCACAAAAAATTTCAATCAAAGGATTCTATGCAATTTAAACTAGATGCATGTAACTAATTGTATTATGAAAGGCTTACCTTGCCTCCAGCAATCACCAACATAAAAAAAATAAAACTAATATGATGAATGCTCTAAATAATTAGGATTTCTAATCTTGTGATGAAATTTTTAATTAGGTTTAAGTAGGTAATTTTTAATTAATTTAAAAATAAAGCAAATATTAAAAAAATAAGGAAAGAGATTTAGGGTTTAGGAATGATCTCACCAAATAGGTTTGAGAGTTTTGTTCGTGCCCTAATCTTCCTTCTTCTTTCTTCTATTATTTTTTTCTTCTTTTTTTTTCTATAAAATAAATAAAAAAAATAATTAATAAGCAATAAAAAAATCAAAGAAATGAGAAAAAATTTTAATTTTTATGCCTCTCCGGCAACGGCGCCAAAAACTTGATAGGAGCACGATGTTGTCATTAAGACACCGTGTTTATCAGTTTAAATCTGACTCTTTACTTTTTTTAAATTAATTAAAAAAAATATGAATAGAGTAGTAAGTCGGGTCGAATCCACAGAGAGGCAATGATTTATTTCTAAAATCTTTGATTTTTATTTTTTTTTATTACTATTATTATTTTCTTTTTTAGAGAATAGAAAAGAAGAGTTTTTGAAAATTAAAGTTAAAAAAAATAGATTTATAAATAAAAGTAGAATTATGTAGAAATAAATTTGATACTAAGATCTATTATTTAGATCTTAGCAACTACTTGCAATGAAATTAAAAAGCAATAAGGAACAATTAATTTAAAGAACTAGAATTAAAAAGAACAATCAAACTTTCTTTATTAAATTTAAAACTCAGATGCAGAATTTAAATACAAGAAATTAAAAAAATTTAGAATTTTAATACAAGAAATTAAAGAAAGAGAAAACTAGATTGGAGATCGTAGATCAGCGTAGGCGTGGAGATGGCGCAGAAGACCGGCTCTTCTTCTCAGCACTGTAGCTTCGAAGCAACCTTCTATCCAGAGCTTGGCTTCCACCCTGTACTTTAGCTTTTCTTCCACCTCCTTCCCTTTTCAAGAGGCTTAGAGTCCTTTTTATAGAGCTAGGGGGGTTGGATCTTTATTTCTGAAGGCAATGTGGGACTAATGGCCTTTGCAATCATCAAAATACAAAAGAATTCGAGTAAAATTTGAATCAAAATAGCTCTGATACGTCTCTGATAAATCTGATAAAATCCAGCCATTCAACAGGAATCCATCGGTCCAAAAATCATTAAAATCAGATGCGTATTGGCCCAGATCAAGTCGGATTAATTTCTGGCCGTTGGATCGTGCTTGATGGAGGAAATCTGGCCGCAAATCACGTGCCTGAGAGTTTGATCACCGTTAGAAGCTTTCTAGACCATCAGATCGTCGCCTGGATTGAGCGCTATCGTCCGATGGTGATCCGCATGATGTCTCCAGTTGAATTAAATCTGGAAGCAACCACAGCCGTCCGATCCTGACCGCAAACAACCACAGCCATCCGATCGCGAATCACTATTCCCATGGACCGCGTGGATCGGCCGCACCGCACACCGCAACCAATCAGCACCTCTGTTGCCAAGCAAAAAAGACTAAATTACCCTTGTGAGCCACGATAAATTTTTGTAGACCCTTTAGGGGTCTAGGTCCACCACGTGGCAAGCTCTGATTCATCGAATTTTGCTGAGCTGACGGTCCACGCCTGGATCGTGGACCGACTGACGGCTTCTGGGCTTGAGTCGACTAGCGTGAATGGTGTGGCGCACCGGCTTGGTCGGCTTGGCTCGGCGCGTTTGGACGCGCCGGCTGCTGCGGCTTGAGCTGTTTGAGCCATTTTTTTTTATTTTTTTTTATTTTTTTTAGAAATTCATATCTTTTCCGTTTTATCTCTATTTTGCTCCAAACTTATTTCGTTAAGATCAAAAAAATGAGCTCTTTTCATTGATTATAAAATTTTATTTTCTAATTTTTATTATTTTTTAATTAATTTTTTTAATTAATAAAAATATGAATTTCTCAAAAATTATATATAAATTGATTATTATTTTTTAAAAATTAATATCAGTTAATTGATAAATTAATATTTTTATTGATGAATTTATGATGGTCATCAGTTGTCAAGGGGTGTCATCAATGTTATGGTATTGACTATGATGAGACATTCTTCTCAGTGGAAATGCTCAAATCCATTTGAATAGTGCTTGCAATAGCTGTCCACCTAGACTATGAGATCTGATAGATGGATGTGAATATGACTTTCCTAAATGGAGAGCTAATCGAAGAGGTATATATGATACAACCTGAGAGGTTCACATCCATAGATGAGTCCAAGGTGTGCAGGCTTTAGAGATCCATTTATAGATTAAAGCAAGCATCTTGGAGTTGGAACATGCATTTTGATAAAATTATCAAAATGTATGATTTTGTTAAGAATGGAGAAGAATCCTATATTTATAAATGGATAAATGGTCCAGCAATGATATTTCTTATTTTGTATGTGGATGATATTCTCTTAATCGAAAATGACATCCCCACACTATAAGAAATAAAAATATGGTTGTCATCATAGATCTCCATGAAGGACTTGGGTAAAGCATCCTACATCCTCAGAATGAAGATCTATAGGGATAGATCAAAAAGGATGCTTGGTATATCCCAATCCAAGTACATAGAAACTATGCTGAAGAGGTTCAGCATGAAGAATTTTAGAAAAGGCTATTGATAAGTACCATAAATTTACCTATAAAAGCATCAATTTATCAATTAATTTATGCTTACTTTTAAGAATTAATAATTAATTTATATATAATTTTTAAAAATTCATATTTTTATTAATTAAAAAATTAATTAAAAAATAATAAAAATAATAAAAATAAAAAATAAAATTTTAAAATCAATGGAAAGAGCTTATTTTTTTATCATAATGAAATAAGTTTTGAGCAAAATGGAGCTAAAATGGAAAAGATATGAAATTCTAAAGAAATAAAAAAAAATTAAATAAAAAAGAAAATACGGCTCAGCCGGCTCCGCAAGCCGAGCCACCAAGCCAAGCCGGCCATCCAAATGCGTCGAGCAAGCTTGAAGCCATCAGCCGGTCCACGATCTAGCCGACTCAATCCCAGCAAGCCACTCGTCGGTTTACAGCAGAGTTGCCACGTGGTGGACCTAGACCCCTTAAAGGGTCTACAGAAATTTATCGCGGCTCACAAGGGTAATTTTGTCTTTTCATCCGACGAACAGGAGGCGCTGATTGGTTGCGGTGTGCGGTGCGGCCGGTCCACGCGGTCCATGGGAACAGTTATTGCGCGATCGGACGGATGTGGTTGTTTGCGGTCAGGATCGGACGGCTGTGGTTGCTTCCGAATTTTATTCAGATACAATTTCACGCGGATCACCATCGGATGGCAGCGCTCGATCCAGGCGATGATCCGACGGTCCAGAAAGCTGCCGACGGTGATCAAGACTCTCCGAAGCGCATGATTTGCGGCCAGATTTCCTCGATCAAGCGCGATCCAACGGCCAGAATTTAATCCGACCCGATCTGAGCTTATCTGCATCCGATTTTGATGATTTTTGGACCGTTGGATTCCTATTGAACGGCTGGATTTTATCAGATTTATCAGAGTCATATCAGAGCTATTTTGATTCAAATTTTATCAAATTTCTTTTATTTTTATGATTACAAAGGCTCATTAGTCCCATATTGCCTTTAGAAAAAATATCCAGCCCTCCTAGCTCTATAAAAAGGACCCCAGGCCATCCAAAAATCAACATCTCCGATCAAGGTGAAGCTTTGGTACAGGCGAAGCCAGGCTATGGGTTAAAGGCTGCTTCGAAGCAACGGGTGCCGAGAAGAAGAGCCGAGCTTCTACACCATCTTTCTGCCAATGCCGATCCAAGATCAGAGATCAGGCTATTTTATTTTATTTTTTTTAAATTTTATGTATTTAAATTCTAAAATTTTAATTAATAAAAATTTTTTTTTTGCATTTTAATTTCTTGCTTTTTATTTTTATTATAATTTAATTTCTATACTTTAATTATTATTTTTATTTTATTGCAAGTAGATGCTAAGATCTAACTAGTAGATCTTAGTACCAAGTTTAAATTCCTGCACCTTTTAATTTTTATTTTTTTTATTTTCCGACTTCACTTTTGATCCCAAAACTCTTCTTCTTTTTTTTCTTTTAAAAATCAAAGATTTCAAATCTAAAAACACTACCTTCCCTGTGGATTCGACCCGACTCACTGCTATCTACGCATTTTCAATGATTTTAAGAAGTCGGATTAAACTGATAAACACGGTATCTTAACGACAACATCGCGTTCCTATCAAATTTTTGGTGCCGTTACCGGAGATTATTTTTGATTTTTGATTTTGATTTCTTTGATTTATTTTAAATAAATTAAAAATAATTTCGACAAACACACCAAGTTTTTGGCGCCGTTGCCGGGGAAGGCACGGACATTAAATTTTTGATCTCTTTGATTTTTTATAAATAAATTATAAATAAAATTTTTATTTTTATAAATATTGCTTGCTAATTTTTTTTATTATTTTGTAGAAAAAGAGATTAAAGAATAAAAAAGAATCAGAAGTTTTGCTTGGTGAGATCAATCCTAACCCTAGTCCTCTTTTCTTTTTATTTATTTATTTATTTATTTTATTTTTAAATTAATTTAAAAAAATATTCATTTAAACCTAATTAAAAGCCTCATGATAAGATTAGAAATCCCTAACTGTTTAGAGCATGCATCATATTAGTTTTATTTTTATTTTTTTTTATTTTTTTTTTTTGGTGATTGCTGGAGGCAAGGTAAGCCTTTCAGAATTCAATTAGTTGCATGCATCTAGTTTAAATTGCATAGAAACCCTTTGATTGAATTTTTTTTTTTTGCATATTCATATTAAATCAAATTAAGGGCACAACCCAATTAAACAAGATAAGGTGGGGATTTGATCACCCTTCCTTAGCCCACAAACAACCAACCAGCATCCTGCATTGACCTAAGCCTTTAATTTTAAAATCAATTAGACATCAACCCTAGGAACTCGAGCTCAATAGGATAAGGAATCCTAAGAGTTGAACCGGGTTAGGATAAGTCAATTTGACTGGTGTCTAGGAAAGTGGTTCAGGGACGATTGGGCCCGAAGGAAGGTGGTTTCTAATTGGTTCCGTTCGCTTACCTGGCCAAGCATAATTGGTGTCTAAGGCAAGCAACGGGGGGACTCCCACCGAACCTTACACTTACCTGGCTAGTTGATTGGCTAATCCTACACTTGGAGGGCTTGAAGGTGACCTTGGCAGTTAGGAGCTGTCTAGATCTAGGATAACCCTTAGTCAGGATTGATTGACCAACTTGATTGCTAACCAACATCAAACCTCTAATTAAACCTTAATTCTTCTCTCTTCTTCTTAGTTCTAGGACTCCTTAGGACCTCTTCTTTAGAACTCTTTCTTTCTTTCTTCTCCTTTCTCCTCTAAAAATAAAATAAAATAAAATAAAATAAAAATTAAATTAAACTAACTAAAAAAATAATTAAAAATTAATTAAATTAAAATTAAAAATTAATTAAATAATAAAAAAATAATAAAAAAAATAATATTCTAAAAAATTTTTTGAAACCATACATTAGGGTTACACTAATACATGCATGGTAGGAAATCGCTTTTTCTGATTTAGTTGAACTTAATTGAATGGTTGATTCACATTAAACATAATAATCAAATGGCTAATATGAATCTAATAGTCCAAAAATTAGATAAAGTTGACCTTCTTGCTCAGAAAATAGATCAACTCCTAATCCCTAGGTCAACAATCTCCTCTACATCATCTTCTAATTATCAGGAGATTCAATCTGTGCTAGTCCAACCCATCATGTAAGTGAATATCCTATGACTGCACAGTTTCCATATTTTATCCAAGAACAAGTTCAAGCTACTCAAGGATACTCCAAATTGATTAATGACCCATTTTCAAATTCATATAATTCAGATTGGAGTAACTTTAATTTTTCTTGGACATCCCAACAGACTCAGGCTCAGACCCAAATTTCACTTGAGCAAAATTATCAAAATAGACCCCAATACCAAAACTATGCCTATAATAATGGTCAGCCTAGTCAGTTTAACCAGCCATCATATTATAATCAGCCTTCATACCCACCTCCTCAACAGACCAATCTAGCTGATGATAGATTTAACCAACTTCAACAATTAATTCTAACTCAACAGCAATCAATCTATCGCCAGACTAGAAGCTCAAATAGGATAATTAGTTGAGTCTAACATGAGGAGAGAACTAGATCAACTACCGAACCTACCAATTTCAAACAACCCACCTAATGACCACCAACCACCTGGATTAAATTATCAATCTAATGTTTCATCTAAGAATCTCCAATTTGAGAATACCAAAGTAATTCCTGAACTTAAAAGCTATAGGATTCTTATGGACCCATACCAAGACCAGGTGAGAGAGGCTAGTACTGATGCTAGCCAAAATAAAAATTTAGAGGAACTGGTTAGTACTGAGACTAACCACATAGAAGAACCCAAGCCAGGAATTAGTACTGATGCTAGTTCCAGTTTAAATGAGATAGAAATAAGGGAAAAGAGAATAGATGATTTACCCGAGACTTATAAACCTAATGTCCTATTCCCTTCAACCCTAGAAGCTGGTTCTTCTTATAAAAATCAAAAGGCATGTAATGAAATGTCAATGGAGTTGTTTAAGCAAGGATCACATTAATTTACCTCCAGAATTAAAACCGCCTTTAGTCACCATTCCAGCACCCATTGAATCAAACTTAACTCCTAAAACTCCATTCATGAGCATTTTAGAAGAAACAAATAGGAGAAATTCTTAATAAACATGGGTCTGAGAATGGAATCATAAATTATATCCCTAAAAATTAACAGTGAATATATCAATAATGGGATTATAAATCAACTTTCTGAGATTGGCAATCCAAAACCATTGGAATTTGTCAATCCAATATTCGACACAGGATAGTGAGCTACATTGTGTCTGGCTGAAGACGGTAAACTTAGCGCTTGTTGGGAGGCAACCCAATATTTAGTTTTTATCTAATTTATCTTTTTAGTTTATTTTTTTAGGATAATTTGAATAAGTTGGAGGGAGAGCTCAAATTTTCAAAGGCATGTGCTGGACCAAAAATAAAAATATACTGAGTTAGGTGTATTCTTTCCATGTTCTTTATTACATCCTTTATTTTTTCTTCTCCATTGAGGACAATGTCGATTAAGTTGGGGGGAGAGAAAAATAAAAATTTTAAAATTTTAAGTCCTCGAAAAAAGTTAGTATTTAGTATTTAGATACCTTGATTATGCTTAAGAATCGAATTAAACTAAGCATTTTTAAAAAAAAAATTGATGCACAGATCAGAGAATCTATGAGATATTGAGGAATCAAGTATTAAGAAAATTCAATAAAGAGTTAAGTCTAGAACATAAAATTTTTTTTCTTGGAGCATTTCTAATTATTTCTACTAGCATCAAAGAAAAGTCTACTTTTTATAGGCTTGTGTAGGGTAACTATACGTTTCTTCATATAAAAATTTATTTTAATAAAATAGTTTTCAAGTACTTCTCACTGAGTAACCGGGCCTCTTTGCCTAAGCAAGCATTGAGTTTCGCGTCAAAAGGTGGGAAGGGCAAAGAAGCTCGTTGTAAAGCTAGTCTTAACTCGTAGCCTATTTGATTCGAGCTAGTAAGCCCGAGGGGTATTCTATACCTAGTGCCCTAAAGCCAACTGGTTTGGGAGTCATTGGCCCAAGACTCGCTACATGGATCAAATAGAAAGCTTAAGGAGTTAAGACACTCAATAGTGGTACAACGTTAAAAAAAAAAAAAAAAAAAAAAAAAAAAAAATTGGTTTTCCCACCGAGTAACCGGGTCCCGTTGCCTAAGTAAGCAATGATATTCGCATCAAAAAGTGGGCAATGTGAAAATAAAAATTAATAAATGAAGGATGGAAGTAGCAATACACCTGCCTATATGAAAGTTTAGACAAATCAGAGATAAAAGTGGAATAATTTAGAAAAAGTTCTGAAAAATTTAATGTTCTTTACTTAATTTTTCTATTGATAAGTATTAATACCCCAATGATATATCTCATTTAAGCTCTACTGAATATCAATGGCCATTTTGAAAATTGCTTAGGTAAAATTCGAAACTCTAAAGTTAAAAGGTATTTAAAACTAAATTCTTTCTTTACTCGAGGACGAGCAAAGCTTAAGTTGGGGGGTGTGATAAGCATCATAAATTCATCCAATAAAAGTATTAATTTATTAATTAATTTATATTAATTTTTAAGAATTAATTAATCAATTTATATATAATTTTTGAAAAATTCATATTTTTATTAATTAAAAAATTAATTAAAAAATAATAAAAATAATAAAAATTAAAAAATAAAATTTTATTATCAATAGAAAGAGCTCATTTTTTTGATCACAACGAAATAAATTTCAAGTAAAACGGAGCTAAAATGAAAAAGATATGAATTTTTAAAAATATAAAATAAATAAAAATTAAATAAAAAAGAAAATGGCTCAGCCGGCTCCGCAAGCCGAGCCACCAAGCCAAGCCAACCAAGCCATCAAGCTGCCGACTCAGCCGTTGAAGCCATCAGCCGGTCCACGATCCAGGCGTGGACCGCCAGCTCAGCAAAATTCCGGCGAATCAGAGATTGCCACGTGGTGGACCTAGACCCCTTAAAGGGTCTACAGAAATTTATCGCGGCTCACAAGGGTAATTTAGTCTTTTCATCCGACAACAGAGGCGCTGATTGGTTGCGGTGTGCGGTGCGGCCGGTCCACGCGGTCCATGGGAACAGTTATTGCGCGATCGGACGGATGTGGTTGTTTGCGGTCAGGATCGGACGGCTGTGGTTGCTTCCGAATTTTATTCAGATACAGAACATCATCGCGGATCACCATCGGATGGCAGCGCTCGATCCAGGCGATGATCCGACGGTCCAGAAAGCTCCCGACGGTGATCAAGACTCTCCGAAGCATGCGATTTGCGGCCAGATTTCCTCCATCAAGCGCGATCCAACGGCCAGAATTTAATCCGACCCGATCTGAGCTTATCTGCATCCGATTTTGATGATTTTTGGACCGTTGGATTCCTATTGAATGGCTGGATTTTATCAGATTTATCAGAGTCATATATCAGAGCTATTTTGATTCAAATTTTATCCAAATTTCTTTATATTTTGATGATTACAAAGGCCATTAGTCCCATATTGCCTTTAGAAAAAAATATCCAGCCCTCCTAGCTCTATAAAAAGGACCCCAGGCCATCCAGAAATCAACATCTCCGATCAAGGTGAAGCTTTGGTACAGGCGAAGCCAGGCTATGGGTTAAAGGCTGCTTCGAAGCAACGGGTGCCGAGAAGAAGAGCCGAGCTTCTACACCATCTTTCTGCCAATGCCGATCCAAGATCAGAGATCAGGCTATTTTATTTTATTTTTTTTTTTAAATTTTATGTATTTAAATTCTAAAATTTTAATTAATAAAAATTTTATTTTTATGCATTTTAATTTCTTGCTTTTTATTTTTATTATAATTTAATTTCTATATTTTAATTATTATTTTTTATTTTATTGCAAGTAGATGCTAAGATCTAACTAGTAGATCTTAGTACCAAGTTTAAATTTCTGCACCTTTTAATTTTTATTTTTTTATTTTCCGACTTCACTTTTGATCCCAAAACTTTTCTCTTTTCTTTTTTTTAAAAAATCAAAGATTTCAAATCTAAAAATACTATCTTTCCTATGGACTCGATCCGACTCACTGCTATCTACGCATTTTTAATGATTTTAAGAAGTCGGATTAAACTGATAAACATGGTGTCTTAACGATAATCGCATTCCTATCAGCTATCTTCGATAGGCGGATTTTCTCTCTAAGGATTATCCAAAAACTCATGAAGAGAGAGAGCGTATGAGTAGAATTCCATATGCTTTGATAGTGGAGTCTATTATGTATGCAATGACATGTACGAGACCAGACGTGGCAACCCACTAGGAGTAGTGAGTAGATACTAGTCTGACCCTAGAGAAAATCACTGAAAGATGGTTTAAATCATCCTTAAGTATTTAAGAAATACTAAGGACCAGTGGTTGATTTATGCTGAGTTTGATCTAAAGCTTCTGGGGTTTACAGACTTCAGCTTTCAATCTAACCATGATGACAATAAAAGTGTATCAGGTATATCTTTACTTTAAATGGTGGAGCCATCTACTAAAAAAATTTCAAGCAGCATACAATGGCTGACTCTATTTGTGAAGTAGAATCCATGGTAGCATCAGATGCAGCAAAGAAAGCTATATGGCTGAGGAAGTTCATCATCGAGCTTGGAGTAGCACCCTCCATTGATGGTCCAGTCCTGCTCTACTATGACAGCACTGGTGCCATAGCTTAAGGAAAGAAATCGAAGGCACACCAGCAGACAAAGCACATTCTGTGTCGCTTCCATTTGGTCCATGAGATCATGGATCGTGGTGATGTCAACCTACAGAAGATCGATGGAAAGAAGAACCTAGCCGACCCCTTCACTAAAGCCCTAGCAATCAAGGAGTTCAATAACCATAAGTCGAAGATGGATATTAGATACTATGCCAAGTGGCTTTAGGACAAGTGGGAGTTATTATGAATTATGTTCCAAAGTCAATCGTCAGCCTGTTGATGGTTGAGATATTGTAATTGATTTATTAATTAATAAAAAATATTTTGAAATCTTTTTTCATCATAAATTTTCATCTTCTAATAAACTCCATTGTTATGATGAGGTTCTTAGGACTATTTTGTTTCAATAAAGAGAGGATTTATCGATTAATTCTTAAATTTATTTATGACCAAATAATGGGCTGTTAATTAGGATGATAGCATCTATCGAGCATAGATCGCTATATGTCATATAGGTTGGTTGTCCTCTTAACCAAGGAGTGTGGAGACACTAGTATGGAATACAGGTGAGATGTATGGGTACATCGTCATTGAACGTGATCAATGCTAGAGCATTCTGCTGTCGAGAATATCTCTAATGGGATATAGGTATAAGTATCCCTTAGACCTGAGATCACCTTAGTGACTTGCAAGCAACTCATTGTGCTTTGGTATTAAACTAACTAAATTTCTAATTTAACAATAGAAGGTTTTTGGGCACAGTCAAGTACTTACGAAATCAGAATGTGATCAAGATGGAATTGACCACTCCAAGAGTTAGAGAAGAATGTATCACTATATTTTAATATAGCAAAATCTTGGCCAGGATAATCCATCAGATGGATTTGATATTTTGAAATACAATACGGACAACTTGATTAGAGTTGATAGTTGAACTCTGAGGTATCCTACGAGCATTATGGTCAAGGAGATGAATTATGTGGAACCTATATTCGCATGGGTTCTAAAGATGGTGTTCTACACCTTTCGACCTATCCGACCATTGAGTATCATTGCTAAATGGTCACTTTGATTGGTATAAAAATTTATTTCCATGCTATCGGCTTAGGTTTAGACCTATGAAGTCACACACATTAGAGTTTACATTTCAATTGGATGGTTGATCAGTAATTTAGAATCATTTTAGGGTTAAACGATCAATACGATTGATGTTTGACCTAGTGCAAGTGCTGCAGGAGGATTGATTAGCAATTTGATTGCTAATTGACTTAATTTGATTAAGCCAGAAGGATGAGATTAAGTTTAATTAAATATGATTTAATTAGATTTGATTTGGACTTGATTAGATCAAGTCTAATTGGCTTATTGGATAAGTCAAGTGCAAGGAAGAACTAGTCCTAGTCTAATTAGGACTCAGGTCAACCTAATTTTTTAATTTGATTAAAAAATTAAATTAGAATTAAATCTAATTTAATTAAGTCCTTAAGTGGATTAGGGTCTTATTTAATTGGATTAATTTACTCTTATTTTTATTGGGTTAAAAGATCTTGTTTGACCAAGTCAAAACAAGAGTCCTAGTGTGACTAGGACTCCCTATTCCTTGCGCCACCTAATCCTCACGCCCCACCCTTTTCTCTTTATGTTTTTACGTGAATAATCTCCATGCCCAAGGTTTCTCATGCCTCCCTTCTTTCATTCTTTTTCTCATATGGAAGTTTGTTGGAAGACCAAGTCAAAAGGAGAATTAGTTTTGCTTAAGGATTCTATGAGATAGAATCCTTGTTAACCAAAACTCTTTCCATAAGTGTGCTGACCCATCCTTCCTTATTTTCTTTGATTTTTATGGTAAAAGAAGACTTTTTTGTGTGCCTCCCTTTGCTTGTCCATGGCAGAAAAAAAGGTTGGGGGGTCCAAGATTTGGGCACCCCAACAACTTCCCTTATTTTGTCCTTCCTAGTCTAGGTTTCTGACCTAATTTGGACTCTATATATCTCTTTATTTAAAAAGAATTTTTGGCTGAAATTCTCATGGATTGTATATATTTGAAAGGCCTCTTTGGTGTAGAAGAATTGGAGAAAAATTCATCTGGGTCATAGAGATATTGAAAATACAAATTAGGGTGTCTAGAAAAAGAACAAAGAAGAAGAAGAGGATCTTCTTCTAGGGTTTTTGTTCCAGATCACTTCATCCCTTTTTGTGAGATTTTGAGATATCTCTCAATATCACAAATCTTTCTCTTTTCTTCTAATATTTTGGAGTATCTATGTTTCGAAAAAGGAAGCATCGGATCAACCGTCGAAGAGAGATCAGCATAGTGCTAGCATACTGTGCTGATTTCCTACATCAAGATCTTTGATTGTATTCGTGGGCTCATGTGGATGACTTCTAGAGGCTGGATGCATGTGCGGCTCGTGATTTCATCCTCAAGCCTGGATCAACAAGTTAGAACATCTAACTTGCTCTGGTAATAGATCTGATCTATTAACTTCATACCTGCATTTGATGTAGTGTAGATCTAGGTTGATTTGATCAACCTTTTCTTTCTTGTTTGATTTTAATTTTTGATTTAATATCATATCTTGATCATTTAATAGATCTAAGATCTAGGTATTTATATATTTATTTAAATAAATATTTGATTTATTTAAGTCTTTCACTGCATGATCTTAAAAATATTTTAAGATCTACATGTGAAATCCTAGATCTGGTTCCTTCACTTACTTACCTGGCCAATGTGGTTAATCAAGTCTTGATTATGTTGCTCATTGATTCTTGCTAACCCATATTGCATAGGTAAATCTATGAGACTATTTTTATTCAGCGAGACTGATTTAGGTGCCTATGGACTGAAATTAATCCTAGTTCTCATCTATGACTTGAGAAGTCAGTGGAAGGATTTGACTTGGTGAGGTCAGTGGGAGCAATTTGATCCATATCTTCTCCATCCTTAAATCATAAATAAAATTTAAATCTTCTAATATTATAGGTCCTTAAAATGATAGTTATGAAGATAATTGAGTCATAGCCTTCCATTAAGTTGGATGACAATGGGTCTATTAACTCAATAATCATTGGAGGCCCAAAGGCCCAGTGCTAATTGACTAATGGAATTATCATTCATAATATAATAACTTAAAAGTGTCTCTCTAATGGTGGTTAGGTTGACCAACCAAAGTTAAGCTTAATCATTTGTTAGTTAGATGCATAAAGTATAGACGTGTTAATGGTTGGACATAACCAGATCCTTGCAGTGGAGGCCAAAGCCTACTGATTAGATTTTTGGGGCAAAATTAAATTACTAAAAGTTATTTAAAAAAATAATTGATTAAAGAACCTACTCGTAGATGCACATGGGTTGACTGGCCAAAGTCGGGCTTGTGTGCAGTCTATGTGGATTCGAGTACCTACTAAAAAATTAAAGTAATTTCTCAAATTGAAAATAGAAGCTATCAATTCATATAAAATAGTGGGAAAACTTTTAAAATAAAGTCCAAGTCTCTGGGCTTAAAATAATTCATATACTTTAGGTCATTGTTCCCTTTTTCTTCAGATTAAGACTTGCTCCTATCACTGTCAGATAGTGATGACTTATGGGATCTAATTTCGATAATAAATATTGAAAGTTGAATTTGGTTTAGCTGCAAGAAAGGGTTCGTGTTGGGGCTTCTAATTCCAATAAAAATAAAATATCCAAGGTTAATCTAAATCAAGCAGAGTGCTTCTACTATTAAAAGTAGGATCATAGGAAGAAGTATTGATATGAATATCTTATTTTTCTGGACCATAACAGGCTGAACAAGAAAAAGGAGCAAGAATAGCTTATCAAGGATATTATATGATAACATCTTAAAATTTCTCTATTTATAATTCTATTATCTGGCTATTAGATATGGATAGTCTTATGCAATTCGTTGCAAGGACTGAAGGTAAGTAGAAAAGTTTGAAAATGATGATAGAATCATAAACATTGGGGTTGGAAATCCTATTCCTATCCTAGCTTTAGAAATTATCGAGCCTATTTTCAAATATTATCATTTTGAGTGATTGTCACTAATGTCCATTATTTATAATAAATATGATCTCTATTGGCCTTTTGGCTAGAGATGGTTAACGTTTATTTATAAAGAAAGATTATTATGATATCATTATTAATGATATTATAATATTACATGGACAATAAAGAAATGATATATAACATTTATACAGTCTATTAAGTATAATGTATATATTAAATAAATACTCAAGTTAGATAATGTCATGAATATCTACTTTTGGCATTATAGGCTTAGTCACATTAATAAGAACAAGATAAACAAGTTAGTTTGAGAGAAAAATCTCGACATTAATAACTGTGAATCATTAACAACTTGTGAATCTTAATTTCTTGGAAAAATGATAAAATCATCTTTTACTAAGAAAGGTGAATAAGCCTGTGAAGTTCTAAGTCTCATACATAATAATATATGTGGACCTATGAACTCAAGTGCTAAAGAAGGATATCAAAATTTCATTATGATTGTAGATAACCTCTATCTAGGTATGTGTACATCTAGCCTGAATTATTTGAAATATTAGAACAATTCTATAATAAATAGAAAAATAAATTAAAAAAGATATTAGAACTCTTCGATCAGATTGAGGAGGCGAATACTTATTCTATTATTTTTTGACATATCTAAGAGAGAATGGGATTCTCTCTTGATAGCCATCTTTCGAAACACAGTGTATCGAAAAGGAGAAATCGAACTTTGTTAGATATGGCTCGATCCATGATAGGGGTTTACTAGTCTACCTATTTCAGGATTATGCTCTTGTGACTACTTGTTTTACTCTGAGTAAAATTCCAAGTAAATCTATCACAAAGACTCCATATGACATATAAATTGGATATAGGCCTAGACTCTCTCACCTTTGTATCAAGTCTACGTCAAATATTTGCACACAGATAAACTTGGACCTCGGTCCCATAGGTGTATGCTTATAGAGTACCCCAAGAAAATTAGAGGTTATTAGTTCTACCATGCTGAAGAACATAAAATATTTGTTAGTAGTAAGGCATTCTTTTTGGAAAAGAAGTTCCTTAAAGAAGAAACTGATGTCACTAAAGTTGAATTTACGAAAATTCGACAGGTAGAAAGAATTGATACAATCTAATAAACCTACAAAATCAGATTTGATTAGATCAAATCCTGAGCACATTAATTTGGCAGCATTGACGAGATTCAATAGAGCACCATATTAAATGAACAGATACTTTAGTATCTAGGTCTGGGATGGCGATCCTATTAAGCTTGATTAAAATAATGAGGATCCGATCATCTATATGGATGCTATGCAGTGGTTTGACTCTAAGAAGTAGCTTGGAGCCCTGAAATCCTAGTTAAAGTCCATGAAGATCAATAGTGTGTGGACACTAGCTAATCCACTTGAAGGGATAAAATCCATTGGGTGCAAATGAATTTTTAAAAGGATCAGAGTGGCACAGATAGGAAGGTGTAGACCTATAAAGCCTGTTTGGCTATCATCTCGGAGTTGGAACATATGTTTTGAATGTATGTCTTTGTTATGAACAAAGAGGAACCCTATATTTGTATGTGGGCAAAAAGTTCTATAGTATTATTTCTTGTGGTGTTTGTGGATGACATTCTCTTAATCAAAAATGACATTCTAGCATTACAAGAAATAAAGATTTAGCTGTTATCTTATTTCTTCATATACAAGATCAAACATGGTATACTCACTAGAGGTAGTGAGCAGATACCAGTCTAATCCGGATGAGAACCATTGGAAGATTGTATAGACAATCCTTAAGTATTTAAAAAATACTAAGATCTAGTAACTCAAATATGGAGATACTGACTTAAAACTTATTGATGTTATGATTCCAGCTTTTAGTCAGATAAAGATGATAGCAAGAGAGTGTCGGGTCATGAATTTATCCTAATTGAAGGAGTAATCTGCTGAAAAAGTTTCAAGCAAAAAATTATAGCCTATTCTATTAGTGATGTAGAGTACATCGTGGTAACCGATGTTGCCTTGTAGGCTGTACAGTTGCCAAGGTTTATTAGCAAGCTGGGAGTGGCACCCTCCAACAATGGTCCAGTCCTATTATAGCACTGGAGCCATAACTTAGGCTAAAGAACCATAGAACCACCATATTCTATATCATTATCACCATAGATTTTAGATCTGGATGACGTTGACCTTTAGAAGATCGACAAAAAAAAAGAACTGGATCGATCCATTTGCTTAAGTCTCAGAACTAAGGAGTTCTACAAACTCAAGTGAAAGATAGGATATTTGATATCGTTCTGATTGGCTTTAGTCCAAATAGAAGTTATTAAGAAATATGTCCTAAAGCCAATCATCTAAGTTGTAAATGATTGGAATTAGTATGTGAATTATCAAATAATAATAGTTATTTGATTTATTCATCATAAAAGTTCTATCTTCCTTAAATAAACTCTTAAGTTATGATTAAGTTCTTAGAACCATACTTAATCAATAAAAAAGGATTTATCAGATGGTTCTTAAATTATTCATGATTAAACGATAAGTTATTAATAAGGACGATAAATTATCGAGTGTAGGTCGCTGTATGCCATATGCATTGGCTGTCCTCATAACCAAGCGGTGTGGAAACACTAGTATGGTATGCAAGTGGGATGTAGGAGTATATCTACACTGAATGTGACTAATGTAGTACTCTACTATCAAGAGTAGCTAGCTAAGGTCAATGGATATAAGTGTTCCTCCGATCTGAGATCACTACGGTGACCTACAAGCAACTCACTATACTTTGGTGTCAACCTACCTATATTTTTAATACAACAATGAAAGAATTTTAGGTATAGTAAAGTACTTATAGAGTCGGTGTGTGAGTCAAGATGGGATTGATCACTCCTGATTAAGTTTAGAAAGTGAATGTCTTGCTGCATTTCAATTTAGCAAAATCTCAGCCTGGGTAATCCTCGTAAGGAGTCACGGTATTTGCAAAATTTTGAAATATAATACGGATGACTTGTATGAGTATTGACAGCTAACTTGATGTCATCTTGAGCATTATTAATCAAAAGAATAAATTATATGATAACCATAGGTCAGGATTCTAAGAATATTGCTTTGCATATATTCGATGCATCTAAATGTTGGGTACCATTGCTAGATGGTCATTTTGATTGGTATAAAAATTGATTCTTATGCTACTAGTTTAGATTCAAATATATGGGGTCACACACATAAGAGCTTATTACATGATCGGATGGTTGATCAATGATTGAGAATCATTTGTTAGATATATGTGCCCTAGAAGCCAGAATTGGCTGACACTTGTAATACACTTCTAGGGGCAAAATTGTAATTTTGATTATAATTAATGAAATGGGTTATTTTCTATCACACATGTGTATTTAGTGTCTGTGATACATCCTTTGAGTTAATGGTAATGATAATTCATATTTTCAAGAGTTGAAAATTTAAGACATGAATAATCATTATTAACTCATAAACAGCTCCCGACCATAGGATCATCACGAGGATGGTGATTGATCCGGAAGGTTGGTGTACGATCGCTTCTCTTTAGTAGATGAGTCTTGAGTCTACGGTGTGGAGACACCGGAGCGAGAGTACAGGTACTCGTTAGAGAACGAGGGCACTGAGCGTGACCACCTCGAGTAGTCATTAGGAAGTCTACCTTCTCGTCAATGACTGACTCGATGCTGCAGTAGTGTGTCTGGTTCTTTGACCTGAGATGCATCGACAGTTCACCTTGAGGGTGTTATAGTTTGACTACACCATTACTCGGTCTCCTAGCCATATGGAACCCTGAGGTGTATGTTGGCTATAGCATGTTCATTGTAGGAACTGGATTGCATCAAGATGGGAATCTATCTACCTCGGTGGTAGAGGAGCAGCCCTATGATGATCATGAGAATCAAGTCCAGAAATCCATGGCCATGGTAGAGTGAAATAATAGAAAGAGTTTCTATTTAGATTTTCACATTGGACTCGAATCGAATGATTACATCATATGACAGAGACTAGGGTTTGACGAGTTCACCTTAACCCTAATCTGATCGGGGCTCAAGATAGAAGAACTTAATCACACAGGTAGCTGCACCAAGAGGTTCGCATTCAGCTCTGATGGGTTGCCACCATATACTGCTAGGTGTCACTGGTGGATTTTGGGAGCAATTAGAATGATTTAGATGATCGATCATTCTAGCTGTTCGAATCAGAAGAGTTCTGATCCATCGAAAGGAGTTTCGATGATGTCTATGATAGAGATCATGACATATCCCATTACCATACAGAACTGAACCTAACTGGGTCACACAAACAAGGGTTTGAATCTGGTGATCATCAATTGAACTGATCTAGTTCAATTGATCTGAATGAGATTCAATTAGGTTCAAGGAAATCGTGCTAGCACTCGATTGAACCTAACGTTCTTCTTTTACTATCATAAATAAGTTGTCCTGACTGAGCCAAAGGAGTTTGTGCTCAATCAGAGGCCTTCATATGGTCTGACTGGAGGTTGTCCAAGTCAGAATAGGTTGTCTTATTTGTAAGACATTACCTGCCATTTTTGGTCACCTGCCATTTCTTGTTCTTTGACTTTGGTCAAAAGTCTACCTTTGACTGGTCAAATGTTGACCATTGACCCTTTGACTTTTGACCACATGTCATGCACCTATTGGAGAGCTGGTGGGGGCCTGTCCCCCTGCCAGAACCTGGCAAGGAGAAGGGCGCACGCCAAGGGTGGCGTGAGCCCAAGTAGGAGGCGCCTAGGAGTCCTTGTTGGACAAGGACTCCACCTCCCTTTTGGATTCCAATCAGAGTTCTACTAAGAATCCAGTTTGACTGGTCTTAGGCGCCCTCTAAGGAGGAATCCAGGGGTCTCTATTTCCAACCAATCAGATTTAGATCTGATTTCACAAAGGGTTGTGATTGGTTGAGAGGAAGAGGAGTTGGATCACAAGAGGTCTATAAATAAGACCCTGCGCCCAACCCTAATTCCTAAGTGAATTCAATAGAGATTTCCCACGTCCCCAAGGCTGCCTCTCCCCTCCTTCTCCACGCCATACTCTCTTCTCCCCTTGCTCTCCACGTCCAAAAGTGTTTTGGACTTAGTTTGGTGCGATTCAGATCAAGAAAAGGCGATCAAAAGCAAGAAGGCTGCGCTGCTGCAAAAGGACGACTGCAGATCTTCAAAAGAGTTTTGAAGATCCTCCAGATCAGATCCAGATCTGATTTTTGGAGGTGTGATAGAGAAGAAGAGGATCTCCAGATCCAACCCGAGTGGATACCGGTAGAGGCCAGGCGCTTGCGTGGCTAAGATCCAGAACCTTCCGCTGCAATCAGGATCATCTACAGGGTAATAGGATTACCCAAATCAGGTAAATTAAATTTGATTTAATTTATCTTATTTTATTTTATTTATTAAAATAATAAGAATCAGATCTGAAACATATCAAGATCTGATTGAGATCAAGAGAAAATTTTTGAAATATATCTCTTGATCTAATCAGATCTGGAACGAACCTGGACCGGGAAATCAGGATTTCCCTTCAACTGGTATCAGAGCCATGGTTCTAAAATTATTTAGATCTGATTTTAATTTTATTTTAATTAAAAATAAAGTGATTTCAGATGTCACATGAGATGTGATCAGATCTGAAATCAGAAAAAATTAAAATTAAATGATTTGGATCTAAGAACATGAAGATATGCATGACTAGTTCTAGAATAGAATAGTTCTATAGAATAGTTTTGCATGTCTTTGATTTAATCTGATTAAATCATATTTTAGATCTTCTTATTTACTATTTTCTGATATTATAAGTGTTATAATAACATCTGATAAACAGCAAATAAAAATTATTTAATTTTAAATATCATATGAGATATGATAGATGCATGACTAGACTAGTTGTAGAATAGTTCTACATAATTGTCTAGATTAGAATTTATTTTGATTAGATCAATTTAAATCTAATTTTTTAGATTATTATGAGATAATTTAGATCTGAAAACATGCATGATTATGATACATGAGATGTATGCAAAATATGCCATGATTAGATCTAAATTTGTATATGAGATATATGATATAGATCTATAACTGTTTTGTAGTATTTACATGTTCCTGATTAAGGCGTTCCTCTTGGCCGTCCGGTCATAAGAACGAAGAAGGGTTTAAAGGCCCTCTCTTCCCATTCGATGGGGTGTTCTTATGACGTGTAGGGGTGCTGCGTGTTCGTCCTTAATCAGAAACCCAAAACTTACTTTCTGCAAAACCCTAGATCCTGAAACCCTAGGATTTATTGTGCATATTTTGTTTATGAACCCAACTTAATTAAGAATTAAGTTTATGGAATATTAATTAGGTCTAAAATTGAGAATTTCAGATCTAAGACATATTCATAATACTGGGTTCGGGCTTGGGTAGCTCAATTAGGTCTAAGCGGTTGATCAAACCGAATCAAGAGTTGGTTAGATGGGATCAACAATGCTTAAATTGACCAGCCTAATAGGATTAAGTCTGGGTCAAGATCGAGTCACGATCAAGCAAGACCTAATTAGGCTCAGAGGTTAGAGTCTGGATTGTAGGCTAACCCAATTGGTTCTGACTCAACAATTTGGTGTCTAAGGTAAGTTTGGCACAGACGACCGACTGGTTTTTAATTGGAAGCTACTCGACCTGAATGCGTTCTTGTGCGAGTTAACGGCATATTCCTTCCACCGGTCTCACTTACCTGGCCATATCTGTTGACACAGTTCTGATCTGAGGTGGTCAATAATCCGAGCTGAACCCATGCCACTAGGTTAGTCATAATTGTTATGACTAAGCCAAGTCTAGTTTAATGAGACCTGAATCAATTCTCCCTAAGAAAAGATTAAGTCTGAGGTCTTCCACCATTGTAGACGTGTGCGGGCCCTTCCCGGGGTTGATTGTTCTCGGCTGGATACAGTGGCTCAGTTGCACCGGGAAGACGCAACCATGTCTATTAGGCATTGGATGCTATGGGCTGGAGGATGAGTTGGGCTCAATATTTCTGGATACGGTGAGAGACTCCAATTAGGAACCCAGTCTATGCAAATGGTGGGTCTGACTTAACTAAGGAGTGGATCAATATTCCGGATACGGTGAGATTCATGAATTAGAGACCAAGTTTGGGTGCACCATGATTAGAGAATCATTGAACAAGAGTTGTTCACTCATTGGCTAACCCATCACCAATAACTGTTAGGTGAGGTGATGAGTCAGTTGGTGAGACCGCACCACCCACTAGAAATCATCAATCGCGGAGATTTTCGCATCTCTACAGAGGGAGTGTAGGGATCCGAGAAAATAGTGGGAGCTAATTTGTTTAAAAATAAAATCCCTAAACAAATTGGTCAAGTCAAAATTACAGTATCTAACTAGAATCTTTGACTCTCTACAGGAAAATGTCTGCGTCCAACCCATTGGCACGTATCCTAGACACACATAGACTGACTGGACCCAATTATAAAGATTGGCTCA
>QRFJ01001291.1:131048-145286 GCA_006176705.1 Cocos nucifera | reverse complement strand
ATTTGTAAGACATTACCTGCCATTTTTGGTCACCTGCCATTTCTTGTTCTTTGACTTTGGTCAAAAGTCTACCTTTGACTGGTCAAATGTTGACCATTCACCTTTGACTTTTGACCACATGTCATGCACCTATTGGAGAGCTGGTGGGGGCCTGTCCCCCTGCCAGAACCTGGCAAGGAGAAGGGCGCACGCCAAGGGTGGCGTGAGCCCAAGTAGGAGGCGCCTAGGAGTCCTTGTTGGACAAGGACTCCACCTCCCTTTAGGATTCCAATCAGAGTTCTACTAAGAATCCAGTTTGACTGGTCTTAGGCGCCCTCTAAGGAGGAATCCAGGGGTCTCTTTTTCAACCAATCAGATTTAGATCTGATTTCACAAAGGGTTGTGATTGGTTGAGAGGAAGAGGAGTTGGATCACAAGAGGTCTATAAATAAGACCCTGCGCCCAACCCTAATCCTAAGTGAATTCAATAGAGATTTCCCACGTCCAAGGCTGCCTCTCCCCTCCTTCTCCATGCCATACTCTCTTCTCCCCTTGCTCTCCACGTCCAAAAGTGTTTTGGACTTAGTTTGGTGTGATTCAGATCAAGGAAAGGCGATCAAAAGCAAGAAGGCTGCGCTGCTGCAAAAGGACGACTGCAGATCTTCAAAAGAGTTTTGAAGATCCTCCAAATCAGATCCAGATCTGATTTTTGGAGGTGTGATAGAGAAGAAGAGGTTCTCCAGATCCAACCCGAGTGGATACCGGTAGAGGCCAGGCGCTTGCGTGGCTAAGATCCAGAACTTTTTGCTGCAATCAGGATCATCTACAGGGTAATAGGATTACCCAAATCAGGTAAATTAAATTTGATTTAATTTATCTTATTTTATTTTATTTATTAAAATAATAATAATCAGATCTGAAACTTATCAAGATCTGATTGAGATCAAGAGAAAATTTTTGAAATATATCTCTTGATCTAATCAGATCTGGACGAACCTGGACCGGGAAATCAGGATTTCCCTTCATCATTCTAAGGTCAAACAATCAGAACATTTGATGCTTGACCTAATGTAAGTGTTGTAGGAGGATCGATTAGTAATTGGATTACTAATTGGCTCAATTTGATTGAACAATTGAGCTGAGGTCAATTCTAATTAAATTCGATTCAATTAGAATTAGTTTGGACTTAATTGAATTAAGTCTAATTGATTTATTAGATAAGCCAATTGCAAGGGAGAACAAGTCCTTATTCAATTAGCACTTGAGTGCACCTAATTTCTAATTTGATTAGAAATTAAATCAGATCTAAATTTGATCAAACCTAATTTATTTAGGCTCTTAATTGGATTAGAATTGTCTATTAATTAGGTTGACTCAAAACTATTTTGATTTGGGTTCAAAAATTTTTGACCTCGTCAAAATAGGAGAGTCCTAGTTAGACTAGAACTCCTCGTTCCCTTATGGCTAAGAAAATCCTATGCCCAACTTTATTTCTAGATGTTTACATAAAATATTCCATGCTTTATAGTGGTCTCCACACCCTCTTTTCTAGAGTTTTTAGAATATAATTTGACTTGGTCAAATTTGGAGTTGGTTTTGGTTTAAACTCTATTTGATAGAGTCCCATGAAACAAAACTACCTCCTCCCTTCTTTGCGCCATAATTTCCTATGCCCCTTATTTTGTTTGCCTACTTTTCTTCTTCCTTTTATACGTGGAAATAAAGGGGCTCATGCTTGATTTAAAGGAAGAGGTATCCAAGAGTTGGACACCCCCTCTTATACTAGGTTTTGACCTAGTCATAGGTGGTGGTTATGGGATGCTACCTTTTTAGGGGGAGATGGTGTCAAAATCCCTGGGGTTTTCCATAGCACAAACCAGAGAAAAGAAAGGGTAGAGGCATGGAGGTTTGACATGAAAATAATCTTGGAGGAGAGACTTCATTAGGACATCAAAAGTTGATGTCTTGAAGAGAAAAAGGTAAGAGAAGATTGTCTTCTCTTGTGGTTTTCTTTCAAGATTTTTTCCTTCTTATTTTTATATGATTTTCCTATAAGAAAAATCTAGGAGAGAGAGGGAGAGAGCTTGGAGGATAGATACTCTAAGGAGTTGGGACATGGTGGTCTCTTTTGGACATGATTTGATCATATCCTGGTGAGAAAAAAGAGAAGAGAAGATGGTCTTCTCTTTGGGTTCTTTAGAGAACCTTTTTTCTTCTTAATTTTTGTGTGACTTTTCCATGAGAAAAATCAGAGAGGAAGAGATCTAGAAGTGTGAGAAAATTTTTAAGGAGAAGGTCTCCTCTTGTCTTGACATGGAGATGTGTTCTGGACATCAATGATTGATGTCCTGAAAGTGAAGATGTGTCTTCTCTAGGACCTTTTTCTTAAGCTTTTATTTTTTGATTTTTAGGAGATCCAAGAGTTGAATTTCTCCCTCAATCATCATTGTATTCTTCATCTCTTGGAGTATCCAAGAGATCCAAAGAATATTTTTAGATTAACCATCAGGATGGATCCGCAAGAAACTAGCACTTCGAACGGATCTTTGTTCGATGAACCTTCGATCTATGTTGCAGTCTTGTATAGATTACATGTAGAGGCCGGATGCACTGTGAAGCTCCAAGAAATAAAGGACAACAATCAAATTTAACTATGGTGTTCTCGACCTATACAAAGATACAAGATTTGATCCTTTATCTGACCTAGATACGATCTAGGTTTTCTAGAATAGTTCTAGATCTAGGTATTGATTTGATCAAAACCAATCATCCTTATTTAATTTTTTAATTTATGTTTGCATTATGACATGTTATAGATCCTAGATGTGGGGTTTAGTAATTAAATCACATGTATTAGTAGATTAAATAGTTTAATCTACATCTTTCACTATGATTTATTTCAAAAAAAAAATTTGAAATACAAGCATGAAATCCTGCATGTTTTTCAATAATGATGTGATTATAGTAACTTTGAATATTGCTAACTCTGATGTATGCTGTATTTTGATTGATAATGGAAGCTTTGTCGATGTTTTATTTTATGATGCTTTCTCTAAAATGTCTATACCTGATAATCGCTTGAGACCTATGAACTTCCTATTGGTAGGATTCATCAATGATGCTATACCAGTTGAAGAAATAATTACTTTATTAATTATGGCAGGTCAATGTCCATAGCAATCTAGAGCTTAAGTTGATTTTCTGATGGTAAAGGCTTCCTTTACCTATAATGCAATTCTTGGCTGACCTAGATTGAATGCACTTTGAGCTATAGTGTCAACCTATTATTTAAAGATGAAGTTCCTAATAGGACATGGAGTCGGAGAAGTCAGAGGAGATCAAGCTCTGGCGTGACATTGCTACATAATTACCCTACAAGGGGGAAAGCAACTAGATTCTTACCTGATGGATGGACTTAATGCTCATGATGATTTAATAGAAGAACGTGGGGAACCCATCGATGACCTTATTATAGTCTCTTTAAATGATGGGCATGAGGACCATGCGGTTTAGATTGGCTCCAATTTGTAAGAGAAGGTTAAAAAGTAGCTTGTCACCTTCCTATAGAAGAATGCTAATGTCTTTGCTTGGGTTTCTATAGATATGCCTAGAATTGATGCAGAAGTAATGGAATATCGTGTAGTCGTATATCTGAAATGCTGACCCATGAAGCAAAAGAAGCGCAGCTTTGCACCAGATTGGCAGAAGGCCATTGCGAATGAGGTCGACAAGTTTCTCAAGGACAAGTTCATCCAGGAGGTGTCTTACCTAGATTGGATGTAAATATGGTTCTCGTCAAGAAGGCAAACGATAAGTGGAGTATGTGCATAGACTTCACAAATTTGAACAAAGCCTATCCAAAGGACAACTATCTTCTGACTAGAATTGATCAACTGGTGGATGCAACTTCGAGCCTTTGAGCTCCTCATTTTTATGGATATCTTCTTTGGCTATAACCAAATCAGGATGGCACTAGAAGATGAGGAGAAGACTGCTTTTATTACTGACCATGATCTTTATTATTACAGGATCATGCCTTTTGGACTCAAGAATGCAGATGCAATATATCAGCATCTAGTGAATAAAATATTCAAGGAGCAAATCGATCGCAATATGAAGATTTATGTGGATGATATGTTGGTCAAAAGTCGATCTTCAACAAATCACATTGTTGACCTTTAGGAGACATTCAACACATTCTAAAAATATAAGATAAAGCTGAACCCAATGAAATGTGCTTTCGGAGTAACTTCTAGGAAGTTCTTAGGATTTATGGTATTAAGGCATCGCATCGAAGCAAATCCTGAGAAGATCTGAGCCATCCAAAAAATGATTGCTCCAAAAATAATAAAAAAAATTAACGTCAAATAGGAAAGGTTGCAGCTATGAATAACTTCATTTCGAGGTCGGTAGAACGTTGCATGCCCTTCTTTTAAGTACTCAAACAATCGAAAAATCTCAACTAGACCCCCGAATGTCAGCAAGCATTCGAGAATTTAAAGAACTACCTCGGCTCACCTCCTTTCCTTGCCAAGCCTGAACCTAGTGAAGAATTATTCTTGACCTGGTTGTATCTCTTGCTGCTATTGGAATTGTCCTCATAAGAAAAGAAGTAAAAGTTCAAAAGCCAATCTACTACATAAGCCAAGTTTTGAGGGATGCGGAGATAAGGTATACCAAATTAGAAAAGCTAACCTATGCTCTATTGATTGTAGTAACAAAGCTCCGACTCTACTTCTAAGGACACATGGTCACACTCCTTATCGATCAACCCATCAAGGTAGTTCTTCATTGGCCCAATACCTTTAAGAGAATAGCAAATTGGGTAATTGAGCTCATAGAATTTTATATCAAATCACAACCTTAACCATCAATTAAAGCTCAAATACTGACCGACTTCATCATAGAGTGCACCATCCTGGGCCCAGCAAAACCTGAATAGCAAGAAATTAGTGCTACCAATTTATAGTCGAACTCTCCTAGAGAAAGAGCAGATCTTTTTGAGGACTCCTGGGCCTTGCATGTTGATGGTTCGTCTAATGCCTCTAAGGCAAGCGTAGGCTTGATTCTTATTAACCTGGAAGAAGTTGTTGCTGAATATGTCCTGCACTTCGAATTCCTCACAACCAATAATGGAGCAGAATATGAAGCTCTGATCGTGGGACTCAGAATAGCCAAAGAGTTGGAAGTAGACCATATAAAAATCTATAGTGATTCACTGCTACTAGTGGGGTAGGTTAATGGTAATTATGAAGCATGAAAAAAAAAAGTATGAAAAAGTACTTGAACCAATTAAAGAGTTTGATCTCAATCTTTAGTAGCTTTGACATTCAGCAAATCCCAAGGATAGAAAATACTAGGGCCAACCTTTTGTCCAATTTAGCTACTTTGGCCCTAAATGAATTGCCTAAAAAAGTCTTCTTTAAAGTTCTGCAACACCCAAGTTTAGAGGAATCTAAAACAATGATGCAAGTGGATCCTGAACCTAGCTGGATTAATTCTTTAATCTTGTACCTCAAAGATGACATCTTTTTAAGGGATTCAAAAGAAGCTCGAAAGTTGAGAAATCAAGCCTCCCATTATGTCCTATATGAGAACAAATTGTATAGGAGATCTTACTCTTTGTCACTTCTCAAATGTCTCCGACCATCAGAAGAGATTATGCCTTAAGAGAAGTCCATGAGAGAGTATGTGGGAACCACCTTAGAGCTAAATCATTGTCTTACAAACTACTCTAGTAAGGATATTATTGGTCGATTATGCAGCAAGATGCCACTAACTATGTAAGATGATGCGACTGGTGTTAGAGGAATGCTAATATTCAGAGACAGCCAACCTCTCAGTTCACATCTTTAAGTGCTCTATGGTTGTTTGCATAGTGGAGGATGGACATTCTTGAGCTCTTTCCTATAACATCCAGACAGCAAAAATTCCTCTTGATGGTAGTGGACTATTTCATCAAATGGGTTGAGGCAGAATCCCTGGCAAAGATTACTGAAGTAGAAGTATAGGTCTTCATCTAAAAATTGATAGTTTGTAGGTTCGGCCTACTCGGACTTTAATCACTAACAATAGGCACCAATTTTTGGGTTTGCTAAATTCTATGAGATCTAAATATTTTCTATCATTTCACATCTGTAGTCCATCCTCAAGCAAATGATGAAGTCAAGGTAACTAATAGAACTTTGTGGCAAAAAATAAAGGCCAGACTCGAGTAAGTAAAAGGAACATGGATGGATGAACTCTATCATGTGCTTTGGACTTACAGAATAATTCAAAGGTTACCAATTGGGGAGACTCCATTTGCCTTGGCTTTTGGGATAGAGGCAGTCATTCTGGTTGAGCTTGGGCTTTCATCAGCATGAGTTGAATGCTTCAATGAATAGAATAACTTACAGGATCTTAGGGCAAACTTTGATTTGTTGAAAGAAAAGCGAGAAAAGCCCTAAATTTGGATGGCAACAAATAAGCAAAAAGTAGCTTGCTACTATAATTCCAAAGTCAAAAGTAAAATTTGTTAGATAGATGTGCCCTAGAAGCCAGAATTGGCTGACACTTGTAATACACTTCTAGGGGCAAAATTATAATTTTGACTAAAATCAATAAATGGGTTATTTTCTATCACACCTATGTATTTAGTGTCTGTGATACATCCTTTGAGTTAATGGTAATGATAATTCATATTTTCAAGAGTTGAAAATTTAAGACATGAATAATCATTATTAACTCATAAACAGCTTCCAACCATAGGATCATCACGAGGATGGTGATTGATCCGGAAGGTTGGTGTACGATCGCTTCTCTTTAGTAGATGAGTCTTGAGTCTACGGTGTGGAGACACCGGAGCGAGAGTACAGGTACTCGTTAGAGAACGAGGGCACTGAGCGTGACCACCTCGAGTAGTCATTAGGAAGTCTACCTTCTCGTCAATGACTGACTCGATGCTGCAGTAGTGTGTCTGGTTCTTTGACCTGAGATGCATCGGCAGTTCACCTTGAGGGTGTTATAGTTTGACTACACCATTACTCGGTCTCCTAGCCATATGGAACCCTGAGGTGTATGTTGGCTATAGCATGTTCATTGTAGGAACTGGATTGCATCAAGATGGGATCTATCTACCTCGGTGGTAGAGGAGCAGCCCTATGATAATCATGAGAATCAAGTCCTGAAGCCCATGGCCATGGCAGAGTGAAATAATAGAAAGAGTTTCTATTTAGATTTTCACATTGGACTCGAATCGAATGATTATACATCATATGACAGAGACTAGGGTTTGACGAGTTTACCTTAACCCTAATCTGATCGGGGCTCAAGATAGAAGAACTTAATCACACAGGTAGCTGCACCAAGAGGTTCGCATTCAGCTCTGATGGGTTGCCACCATATACTGCTAGGTGTCACTGGTGGATTTTGGGAGCAATTAGAATGATTTAGATGATCGATCATTCTAGCTGTTCGAATCAGAAGAGTTCTGATCCATCGAAAGGAGTTTCGATGATGTCTATGATAGAGATCATGACATATCCCATTACCATACAGAACTGAACCTAACTGGGTCACACAAACAAGGGTTTGAATCTGGTGATCATCAATTGAACTGATCTAGTTCAATTGATCTGAATGAGATTCAATTAGGTTCAAGGAAATCGTGCTAGCACTCGATTGAACCTAACGTTCTTCTTTTACTATCACAAATAAGTTGTCCTGACTGAGCCAAAGGAGTTTGTGCTCAATCAGAGGCCTTCATATGGTCTAACTGGAGGTTGTCCAAGTTAGAGAAGGTTGTCTTATTTTATAAGACATTGACCTGCCATTTTTGGTCACCTGCCATTTCTTGGTCCTTTGACTTTGGTCAAAAGTCTGACCTTTGACTGGTCAAATGTTGACCATTAGACACTTTGACTTTTGTCCACATGTCATGCACCTATTGGAGAACTGGTGGGGGCCTGTCCCCCTGCCAGAACCTGGCAAGGAGGAGGGCGCACGCCAACCCTAGGCGTGCGCCCAAGTTGGAGGCGCCTTGGAGTCCTTGTTGGACAAGGACTCCACCTCCCTTTTGGATTCCAATCAGAGTTCTACTAAGAATCCAGTTTGACTGGTCTTAGGCGCCCTCTAAGGAGGAATCCAGGGGTCTCTATTCCAACCAATCAGATTTAGATCTGATTTCACAAAGGGTTGTGATTGGTTGAGAGGAAGAGGAGTTGGATCACAAGCTTAGTCTATAAATAAGACCCTGCGCCCAACTCCTAAATGCAATTAGAATAGAGATTTCCCACGCCCCAAGGCTGCCTCTCCCCTCTTCCTCCATGCCTAAACTTCTCCTCCTTCTCCTCTCCACGTCCAAAAGAGTTTTGGACTTAGGTTGGTGCGATTCCAGATCAAAAGAAAGGCGATCAAAAGAAGAAGGCTGCACTGCTGCAAAGGACGACTGCTGATCTTCAAAAGGAGTTTTGAAGATCCTCCAGATCAGATCCAGATCTGATTTTTGGAGGTGTGATAGAGAAGAAGAGGATCTCCAGATCCAACCCGAGTGGATACCGGTAGAGGCCAGGCGCTTGCGTGGCTAGATCCAGAACCTTCCGCTGCAATCAGGATCATCTACAGGGTAATAGGATTACCCAAATCAGGTAAATTAAATTTGATTTAATTTATCTTATTTTATTTTATTTATTAAAATAATAAGAATCAGATCTGAAACATATCAAGATCTGATTGGGATCAAGAGAAAAATTTTTGAAATATATCTCTTGATCTGATCAGATCTGGACGAACCTGGACCGGGAAATCAGGATTTCCCTTCAACTGGTATCAGAGCCATGGTTCTAAATTGTTTAGATCTGATTTTAATTTTATTTTAATTAGAAAATAAAGTGATTTCAGATGTCACATGAGATGTGATCAGATCTGAAATCAGAAAAATTAAAATTAAATGATTTGGATCTAAGATTAAGAAGATATGCATGACTAGTTCTAGAATAGAATAGTTCTATAGAATAGTTTTGCATGTCTTTGATTTAATCTGATTAAATCATATTTTAGATCTTCTTATTTACTATTTTCTGATATTATAAGTGTTATAATAACATCTGATAAACAGCAAATAAAAATTATTTAATTTTAAATATCATATGAGATATGATTAGATGCATGACTAGACTAGTTGTAGAATAGTTCTACATAATTGTCTAGATTAGAATTTATTTTGATTAGATCAATTTAAATCTAATTTTTTAGATTATTATGAGATAATTTAGATCTGAAAACATGCATGATTTGATACATGAGATGTATGCAAAATATGCCTTGATTAGATCTAAATTTGTATATGAGATATATGATATAGATCTATAACTGTTTTGTAGATTTACATGTTCCTGATTAAGGCGTTCCTCTTGGCCGTCCGGTCATAAGAACGAAGAAGGGTTTAAAGGCCCTCTCTTCCCATTCGATGGGGTGTTCTTATGACGTGTAGGGGTGCTGCGTGTTCGTCCTTAATCAGAAACCCAAAACTTACTTTCTGCAAAACCCTAGATCCTGAAACCCTAGGATTTATTGTGCATATTTTGTTTATGAACCCAACTTAATTAAGAATTAAGTTTATGGAATATTAATTAGGTCTAAAATTGAGAATTTCAGATCTAAGACATATTCATAATACTGGGTTCGGGCTTGGGTAGCTCAATTAGGTCTAAGCGGTTGATCAAACCGAATCAAGAGTTGGTTAGATGGGATCAACAATGCTTAAATTGACCAGCCTAATAGGATTAAGTCTGGGTCAAGATCGAGTCACGATCAAGCAAGACCTAATTAGGCTCAGAGGTTAGAGTCTGGATTGTAGGCTAACCCAATTGGTTCTGACTCAACAATTTGGTGTCTAAGGTAAGTTTGGCATAGACGACCGACTGGTTTTTAATTGGAAGCTACTCGACCTGAATGCGTTCTTGTACGAGTTAATGGCATATTCCTTCCACCGGTCTCACTTACCTGGCCATATCTGTTGACACAGTTCTGATCTGAGGTGGTCAATAATCCGAGCTAACCCATGCCACTAGGTTAGTCATAATTGTTATGACTAAGCCAAGTCTAGTTTAATGAGACCTGAATCAATTCTCCCTAAGAAAAGATTAAGTCCTGAGGTCTTCCACCATTGTAGATGTGCGGGCCCTTCCCGGGGTTGATTGTTCTCGGCTGGATACAGTGGCTCAGTTGCACCGGGAAGATGCAACCATGTCTATTAGGCATTGGATGCTATGGGCTGGAGGATGAGTTGGGCTCAATATTTCGGATACGGTGAGAGACCCAATTAGGAACCCAGTCTATGCAAATGGTGGGTCTGACTTAACTAAGGAGTGGATCAATATTCCGGATACGGTGAGATTCATGAATTAGAGACCAAGTTTGGGTGCACCATGATTAGAGAATCATTGAACAAGAGTTGTTCACTCATTGGCTAACCCATCACCAATAACTGTTAGGTGAGGTGATGAGTCAGTTGGTGAGACCGCACCACCCACTAGAAATCATCAATCGTGGAGATTTTCGCATCTCTACAGAGGGAGTGTAGGGATCCGAGAAAATAGTGGGAGCTAATTTGTTTAAAAATAAAATCCCTAAACAAATTGGTCAAGTCAAAATTACAGTATCTAACTAGAATCTTTGACTCTCTACAGGAAAATGTCTGCGTCCAACCCACTGGCACGTATCCTAGACACACATAGACTGACTGGACCCAATTATAAAGATTGGCTCAGGAACTACAAAATTATTTTGGGTTCAGAGAAGTTAACACATGTTTTGGACCAGGACCCTCCCACCTTACCAGCTCGTCCATCCACTGAACAGAGAGCGTCTCTGGAAAAATGGATTGACGAAGACAATAAGGCCAGATACTACATGTTGGGCTCGATGTCTGATGAGCTCCAGCGCCAACATGAAGATATCGGGACTGCTCGCCAAATGTTGGCTCACCTGCAGGAGATGTTTGGTGAACAGAGTCGCGCAGCCAAATATCAAGTCACAAAATGACTTTTTAAGGCTAAGATGCGTGATGGGCAGTCAGTCCAAGATCACTGTCTGACAATGATCAAGGACATGGAAGAGCTTGAGAAGCTCGGTGTGAAGTTGGACTTGGATCTGCAGAACGATATTATTCTGCAATCCTTGACTGATGCATATGGGCAATTCATCATGAATTACCACATGCATAAACTTCAAAATTCCTTGGCCGAGTTGATGAATATGCTGGTTACCGCTGAGCTTTCTATGAAAGGTTCTAAAGGCTCAGTTCTTGCTATGGAACGGACTTCTTCCAAAAGAAAGTCTTATGGAAAGAAAAAGAAGTCTGTGAAAAAGCAAAAGGTGGAAGGATCAAAGAAGAAGAAGGCAGAACCGAAGAAGAAGGTCGATGGCAAAGGAAAGTGTTTCCATTGCAACAGCGACGGCCATTGGAAGCGGAACTGCCCTACTTACCTGGCCACCCTAAAGAACAAGAAGGAAGGTCCTTCTGGAGGTATGCTCGTTATTGAGTCTAACCTTACGGTTTCTTCTGCATCCAGTTGGGTGCTTGACTCTGGTTCTAGTGCTCATCTGTGCACTTCTATGCAGGGTCTTGAGGATAGCAGGAGGCTGAGGGATGGAGACATGATCCTACGCATCGGTAATGGAGCAAGAGTTGCTGCAGTAGCCGTGGGAACATACCCTCTTCGATTACCATCTGGTTTAGACTTAGTTTTAAAAGACTGTTATTATGTGCCTGCAGCTAGCAGGAATTTGATTTCTGTTTCATGCTTAGCACAAGAAGGTTATGTGATCACCTTCTTTAAGGACCATTGTAACATTCTTTATGAAAGAAATAAAATTGCAAATGGTTTCCTTGTTAATGGTCTTTATCAGTTGCATATTGATGTACCTGTTTTAACTATCGAGCAAAACGTGAATGCCAAACGACCTAGGGATAGTCCAAACGACAGATATCTATGGCACCTGAGATTAGGTCATATAGCAGAAGATAGGATTAACAAATTGGAGAAAAATGGGCTATTGAGTCCATTGACTTTTGAGTCATATCCAACTTGTGAATCTTGTCTTCAAGGCAAAATGACTAAACTCCCTTTTGTTGGACATGGGGAGAGGGCCACAGATCTCCTTGCCCTAGTACATACTGATGTGTGCGGCCCATTTCGATGTGCCGGCTAGAGGCAATTTTGTCTACTTCATTACCTTTACCGATGATCTGTCTAGGTATGGGTATGTGTATCTTATGAGACACAAGTCTGAAGCTTTTGAAAAGTTCAAAGAATTCAGACATGAAGTAGAAAAACAAACTGGAAAACCCATTAAGGTTCTTCGATCAGATCGAGGAGGTGAATACCTTAGCCGGGAATTCCTAGACTATCTTAAGGAAAATGGCATAGTCTCTCAATGGACTCCACCAGGAACACCTCAACTCAACGGGGTTTCAGAACGGAGAAATCGGACTCTATTGGATATGGTTCGATCCATGATGAGCTTCACAGACCTCCCTGATTTTCTTTGGGGACATTCATTATTAACTTCAATCTATTCTACTGAATAGGGTTCCCTCTAAAACCGTTCCTACCACACCGTATGAGATATGGCACGGTAAGAAACCAAGTCTGAGTCATCTCAGAATTTGGGGTTGTCCGGCTTCATGTCAAAAGACAACAAGCGGACAAGTTAGAGTTTAGGTCCTTTAGAGCTCGATTCATAGGATATCCTAAAGAGTCATTAGGATACTATTTCTACATTCCAGAAGACCACAATGTGATTGTGAGTCGACATGCCATATTTCTTGAAAAATAGTTTATTCAAGATAGTGGCATTGGAAAGCAGATTAAGCTTGATGAGAAAGTCTCACAAGCAGAAACGAGCTAAGGACCAAGTGGAACCAAATCAGGTTGAGCCAATAAGAACACTACCTCCTCCACCTCGTAGATCGGAAAGAGTTTCCCGTCCCCCTGAAAGATACTTAGGTATTATTTCAGAGGATGTAGAGGAAATGTTCCTCATAGGTAATGGTGCTCATGGTGATGATCCCAAAACCTACAACGAGGCGATATCAGATATCGACTCCGAGAAATGGCTTGAGGCAATGAAGTCAGAGATCGACTCGATGCACTCAAACCAAGTCTGGACCTTGGTAGATCCACCAGAAGGTATAGTACCTATTGGGTGTAAATGGATCTTCAAGAGAAAGATTGGTGCAGATGGGAATGTGGAGACATTCAAGGCTAGACTGGTGGCAAAAGGTTATAGTCAACGTGAAGGCATTGACTATCAGGATACCTTTTCCCCGGTAGCTATGCTAAAATCCATCCGCACATTGCTTGCCTGTTGCAGCCTATTTCGATTATGAAATATGGCAAATGGACGTGAAAACGGCATTCCTAAATGGATATCTTGAGGAAGATATCTATATGGAACAGCCGCTAGGTTTCACATCCAGTGATACTGATCACAAGGTTTGCAAGCTGCAAAGGTCCATATATGGACTTAAGCAAGCATCTCGGAGCTGGAACACTCGTTTCAATGATGTGATCAAAAAGTTTGGTTTCATCAAAAATGAAGAGGAACCATGTGTTTTCAAAAGGGTCAGTGGGAGCGCTGTTGTCTTCCTCGTATTGTACGTGGATGACATCCTCCTTATTGGGAATGATATTCCCATGTTGACATCAGTCAAGATGTGGTTGTCCAAGGAATTCTCCATGAAAGACCTAGGTGAAGCATCCTTTATTCTAGGAATTAAGGTCTATAGGGATAGACCGAATAGGATGCTAGGACTTTCACAGAAGATGTACATAGAGGAAGTACTAAAGAGGTTTAGTATGGAAAACTCTAAGAGGGGATTAATACCCTTCAGACATGGTATTCATCTTTCCAAGAAGATGTGCCCCAGCACACCTGAGGAAATAGAACGCATGAGCAAGATCCCTTATGCTTCTGCAATAGGGAGCCTCATGTATGCCATGCTATGTACACGACCTGATATAGCCCATGCTGTGAGTGTCACAAGCAGATATCAGTCAAATCCAGGTGAAGAACACTGGACTTCTGTGAAATGTATCCTTAAGTACTTGAGAAGAACTAAGGATATGATGTTGGTCTTTGGTAATGGAGAACTCCAAGTTCAAGGGATACACAGACTCGGACTTCATGTCCGATATAGATGATCGAAAGTCGACATCTGGCAGACTGTTTGTGCTGGAAGAGTTCCAAGCAAACGGTGATCATCTCATCCGC
>QRFJ01001291.1:41734-131023 GCA_006176705.1 Cocos nucifera | reverse complement strand
GAGAGATTAAGCAAATGATAAGTCAAGGTAACTAATAAACTTTGTGTCAAAATAATAAGGCCAGACTCGAGTAAGTAAAGGCAACATGGATGGATGAACTCTTATCATTGTGCTTTGGACTTACAGAATATATTCAAAGGTTTACCAATTGGGGAGCCTCCATCTTGCCTTGGCTTTTTGGGATAGAGAGCTTCATTTCTGGTTTAGAGCTTTGGGCTTTCACCAGCATGTAGTTGAATGTCTTCAATGAAAGAATAACTTACCAGGACTTAGGGCAGAACTTTGTATTTGTTTGAAAGAAAACGAGAAAATGCCCTAAATTTGGATGGCAACAAATAAGCAAAAAAGTAGCTTGCTGAATCTACTATATTCCAAAGTCAAACAGGTAAAATTTGTTAGATAATGTGCCCTCAGAAGCCAGAATTGGCTGACACTTGTAATACACTTCTAGGGCAAAATTATAATTTTACTAAAATCAATAAAATGGGTTATTTTCTATCACACCTATGTATTTAGTGTCTGTGATACATCCTTTGAGTTAATGGTAATGATAATTCATATTTTCAAAGAGTTGAAATTTAAGACATGAATATCATTATTAACTCATAAACAGCTCCCGACCATAGGATCATCACGAGGATGGTGATTGATCCGGAAGGTTGGTGTACGATCGCTTCTCTTTAGTAGATGATCTTGAGTCTACGGTGTGGAGACACCGGAGCGAAAGTACAGGTACTCGTTAGAGAACGAGGGCACTGAGCGTGACCACCTCGAGTAGTCATTAGGAAGTCTACCTTCTCGTCAATGACTGACTCGATGCTGCAGTAGTGTGTCTGGTTCTTTGACCTGAGATGCATCGGTAGTTCACCTTGAGGATATTATAGTTTGACTACACCATTACTCGGTCTCCTAGCCATATGGAACCCTGAGGTGTATGTTGGCTATAGCATGTTCATTGTAGGAACTGGATTGCATAAGATGGGATCTATCTACCTCGGTGGTAGAGGAGCAGCCCTATGATAATCATGAGAATCAAGTCTGAAGCCATGCCATGGCAGAGTGAAATAATATAGAAGAGTTTCTATTTAGTTTTCACATTGGACTCGAATCGAATGATTATATCATATGACAGAGACTAGGGTTTGACGAGTTTACCTTAACCCTAATCTGATAGGGGCTCAAGATAGAAGAACTTAATCACACAGGTAGCTGCACCAAGAGGTTCGCATTCAGCTCTGATGGGTTGCCACCATATACTGCTAGGTGTCACTGGTGGATTTTGGGAGCAATTAGAATGATTTAGATATCGATCATTCTAGCTGTTCGAATCAGAAGAGTTCTGATCCATCGAAAGGAGTTTCGATGATGTCTATGATATAGATCATGACATATCCCATTACCATACAGAACTGAACCTAACTGGGTCACACAAACAAGGGTTTGAATCTGGTGATCATCATTTGAACAATGCTAGTTCAATTGATCTGAATGAGATTCAATTAGGTCAAGAAATCGTGCTAGCACTCGATTGAACCTAACGTTCTTCTTTTTAATATCACAAATAAGTTGTCCTAACTGAGCCAAAGGAGTTTGTGCTCAATCAGAGGCCTTCATATGGTCTAACTGGAGGTTGTCCAAGTTAGAAAAGGTTGTCTTATTTTATAAGACATGACCTGCCATTTTTGGTCACCTGCCATTTTTGTCCTTGACTTTGGTCAAAAGTGACCTTTGACTGATCAAAATGTTGACCATAACACTTTGACTTTTGTCCACATGTCACGCACCTATTGGAGAACTGGTGGGGGCCTGTCCCTGCTAGAACCTGGCAAGGGGAGGCACGCCACCTAGGGTGCGCCCAAGTTGGAGGCGCCTTGGAGTCCTTGTTGGACAAGGACTCCACCTCCCTTTTGGATTCCAATCAGAGTTCTACTAAGAATCCAGTTTGACTGGTCTTAGGCGCCCTCTAAGGAGGAATCCAGGGGTCTCTATTCCAACCAATCAGATTTAGATCTGATTTCACAAAGGGTTGTGATTGGTTGAGGAATAAGGAGGGTTGGATCACAAGCAGTCTATAAATAAGACCCTGCGCCCAACCCAAAAAAAAAAAGAGAAAAAAATAAGATTTCCCATGCCCCAAGGCTGCTTTCTCCCTCTTCCTCCATGCCTAAACTTCTTCCTCCTTCTCCTCTCCACGTCCAAAAGAGTTTTGGACTTGGTTGGTGCGTTCCAGATCAAAAGAAAGGCGATCAAAAGAAGAAGGCTGCATCTGCTGCAAAGGACGACTGCTGATCTTCAAAAGGAGTTTTGAAGCCTCAGATCAATCCAATCTGATTTTTGAGACGTGATAGAGAAGAAGAGGATCTCTAGATCCAACCAAAGTGGATATCGGTAGAGGCCAGGCGCTTGCGTGGCTAGATCCAGAACCTCCGCTGCAATCAGGATCATCTACGGATAATAGGATTACCAAATCAGTAATTTTAATTTAATTTAATTTATTTATTTAATTTTATTTTATTAAAATAATAAGAATCAGATCTAAAACATATCAAGATCTGATTGGGATCAAGAGAAAATTTTTGAAATATATCTCTTGATCTGATCAGATCTGGACGAACCTGGACCGGGAAATCAGGATTTTTCTTCAACTGGTATCAGAGCCATGGTTCTAAATTATTTAGATCTGATTTTAATTTTATTTTAATTAAAAAATAAAGTGATTTCAGATGTCACATGAGATGTGATCAGATCTGAAATCAGAAATAATTAAAATTAAATAATTTGGATCTAAGATAAGAAGATATGCATGACTAGTTCTAGAATAGAATAGTTCTATAGAATAGTTTTGCATGTCTTTGATTTAATCTGATTAAATCATATTTTAGATCTTCTTATTACTATTTTTGATATTAAAGTGTTATAATAACATCTGATAAACAGCAAATAAAATTATTTAATTTTAAATATCATATGAGATATGATAGATGCATGACTAGACTAGTTGTAGAATAGTTCTACATAATTGCTAGATTAGAATTAATTTTGATTAGATCAATTTAAATCTAATTTTTTAGATTATTATGAGATAATTTAGATCTGAAAACATGCATGATTATGATACATGAGATGTATGCAAAATATGCCTTGATTAGATCTAAATTTGTATATGAGATATATGATATAGATCTATACTGTTTTGTAGATTTACATGTTCCTGATTAAGGCATTCCTCTTGGCCGTCCGGTCAAAGAACGATGAAGGTTTAAAGGCCTCTCTTCCCATTCGATGGGCGTTCTTATGACGTGTAGGGGTGCTGCGTGTTCGTCCTTAATCAGAAACCAAACTTACTTTCTGCAAAACCCTAGATCCTGAAACCCTAGGATTTATTGGGCATATTTTGTTTATGAACCCTACTTAATTAAGAATTAAGTTTATGGATATTAATTAGGTCTAAAATTGAGAATTTCAGATCTAAGACATATTCATAATACTGGGTTCGGGCTTGGGTAGCTCAATTAGGTCTAAGCGGTTGATCAAACCGAATCAAGAGTTGGTTAGAGGGGATCAACAATGCTTAAATTGACCACCTAATAAGATTAAGTCTGGGTCAAGATCGAGTCAACGATCGAGCAAGACCTAATTAGGCTCAGAGGTTAGAGTCTGGATTGTAGGCTAACCCAATTGGTTCTGCTCAATAATTTGGTGTCAAGGTAAGTTTGGCATAGACGACCGACTGGTTTTTAATTGGAAGCTACTCGACCTGAATGCTTCTTGTATGAGTTAATGGCATATTCCTTCCACCTTCTCAACTTACTGGCCATATCTGTTGACCCAGTTCTGATCTGAAGGTGGTCAATAATCCGAGCTAACCCATGCCACTAGGTTAGTCATAATTGTTATGACTAAGCCAAGTCTAGTTTAATGAGACCTAGAATCAATTCTTCCTAAGAAAAGATTAAGTCCTGAGGTCTTCCACCATTGTTATATGTGCGGGCCCTTCCCGGGGTTGATTAGTCTCGGCTGGATACAGTGGCTCAGTTGCAACGGGAAGATGCAACCATGTCTATTAGGCAATTGGGATGCTATGGGCTGGAGGATGAGTTGAGCTAATATTCTGGATACGGTGAGAGACTCAATTAAGGAACCCAGTCTATGCAAATGGTGGTCTGACTTAACTAAGGAGTGGATCAATATTCCGGATACGATGAGATTCATGAATTAGAGATCAAGTTCAGGTGCACCATGATTAGAGAATCATTGAACAAGAGTTGTTCACTCATTGGCTAACCCATCACCAATAACTGTTAGGTGAGGTGATGAGTAAGTTGGTGAGACCGCACCACCCACTAGAAATCATTAATCGTGGAGATTTTTGCATCTCTACAGAAGGAGTGTAGGGATCTGAGAAAATAGTGGGACCTAATTTATTTAAAAATAAAATCCCTAAACAAATTGGTCAAGTCAAAATTATAGTATCTAACTAGAATCTTTGACTCTCTACAGGAAAATGTCTGCGTTCAACCCACTGGCACGTATCCTAGACACACATAGACTGACTGGACCCAATTATAAAGATTGGCTCAGGAACTACAAAATTGTTTTGAGTTTCGAAAAGTTAACCAATGTTTTAGACCAGGACCCTCCCACATTACCAGCCCGTCCATCTATTGAACAGAGAGCGTCTCTGGAAAAATGGATTGACGAAGACAATAAGGCCAGATACTACATGTTGGGCTCGATGTCTGATGAGCTCCAGCGCCAACATGAAGATATCGGGACTGCTCACCAAATGTTGGCTCACCTACCAGAGATGTTTTGTGAAGTAGAGTCGCGCAGCAAATATCAAGTCACAAAATAACTTTTTAAGGCTAAGATGCGTGATGGGCAGTCAGTCTAAGATCACTGTCTGACAATGATCAAGGACATGGAAGAGCTTGAGAAGCTCGATGTGAAGTTGGACTTGGATCTGTAGAATGATATTATTCTGCAATCCTTGACTGATGCATTTGGGCAATTCATCATGAATTACCACATGCATAAACTTCAAAATTCCTTGGCCGTGTTGATGAATATGCTGGTTACCGCTGAGCTTTCTATGAAAGGTTCTAAAGGCTCAGTTCTTGCTATGGAACGGACTTCTTCCAAAGAAAGTCTTATGAAAAGAAAAAGAAGTCTGTGAAAAAGCAAAAGGTGGAAGGATCAAAGAAGAAGAAGGCAGAACCGAAGAAGAAGGTCGATGTCAAAGAAAAGTGTTTCCATTGCAACAGCGACGGCCATTGGAAGCGGAACAGCCCTATTTACCTGGCCACCCTAAAGAACAAGAAGGAAGGTCCTTCTGGAGGTATGCTCGTTATTGAGTCTAACCTTACGGTTTTTTCTGCATCCAGTTGGGTGCTTGACTCTGGATCTAGTGCTCACCTATGCACTTCTATGCAGGGTCTTGAGGATAGCAGGAGGCTTAGGGATGGAGACATGATCCTACGCATTGGTAATGGAGCAAGAGTTGCTGCAGTGTCACGGAAATACCCTCTTCGATTACCTCTGGTTTAGACTAGTTTTAAAAGACTGTTATTATGTGCCTGCAGCTAGCAGAAATTTGATTTCTGTTTCATGCTTAGCACAAGAAGGTTATGTGATCACCTTCTTTAAGGACCATTGTAACATTCTTTATGAAAGAAATAAAATTGCAAATGGTTTCCTTATTAATGGTCTTTATCAGCTACATATTGATGTACCTATTCTAACTATCGAGCAAAACGTGAATGCCAAACGACCTAAGGATAGTCCAAACGACAGATATCTATGGCACTTGAGATTAGGTCATATAGCAGAAGATAGGATCACCAAATTGGAGAAAAATGGACTGAGTCCATTTGACTTTCGAGTCATATCCAACTTGTGAATCCTTGTCTTCAAGGCAAAATGACTAAACTCCCTTTTGTTGGACATGGGGAGAGGGCCACAGATCTCCTTGCCCTAGTACATACTGATGTGTGCGGCCCATTTGATGTGCCGGCTAGAGGCAATTTTGTCTACTTCATTATCTTTACCGATGATCTGTCTAGGTATTGGTATGTGTATCTTATGAGATACAAGTCTGAAGCCTTTGAAAAGTTCAAAGAATTCAGACATGAAGTAGAAAAACAAACAGAAACCCATTAAGGTTCTTCGATCAGATCGAGGAGGTGAATACCTTAGCAGGAATTCTAGACTATCTCAAGGATAATGGCATAGTCTCTCAATGGACTCCACCAGGAACACCTCAACTCAACGGGGTTTCAGAATGGAGAAATCGGACTCTATTAGATATGGTTCGATCCATGATGAGCTTCACAGACCTCCTGATTTTCTTTGGGGACACTCATTGTTAACTTCAATCTATCTACTGAATAGGTTTCCCTCTAAAATCGTTCCTACCACACCGTATGAGATATGGCACGGTAAGAAACCAAGTCTGAGTCATCTCAGAATTTGGGGTTGTCCGGCTCATGTCAAAAGACAACAAGCGGACAAGTTAGAGTTTAGGTCCTTTAGAGCTCGATTCATAGGATATCCTAAAGAGTCATTAGGATACTATTTCTACATTCCAGAAGACCACAATGTGATTGTGAGTCGACACGCCATCTTTCTTGAAAAATAGTTTATTCAAGATAGCGGCATTGGAAAACAGATCAAGCTTGATGAGAAAGTCTCACAAGCAGAACGAGCTAAGGACCAAGTGGAACCAAATCAGGTTGAGCCAATAAGAACACTACCTCCTCCACCTCGTAGATCGGAAAGAGTTTCCCGTCCCCTGAAAGATACTTAGGTATTATTTCAGAGGATGTAGAAAAAGGTTCCTCTAGTATGGTGCTCATGAGATGATCCCAAAACCTACAACGAGGCGATATCAGATATCGACTCCGAGAAATGGCTTGAGGCAATGAAGTCAGAGATCGACTCGATGCACTCAAACCAAGTCTGGACCTTGGTAGATCCACCAGAAGGTATAGTACCTATTGGGTGTAAATGGATCTTCAAGAGAAAGATTGGTGCAGATGGAAATGTGGAGACATTCAAGGCTAGACTGGTGGCAAAAGGTTATAGTCAACGCGAAGGCATTGACTATCAGGATACCTTTTCCCCAGTAGCTATGCTAAAATCCATCCGCACATTGCTTGCTGTTGCAGCCTATTTCGATTATGAAATATGGCAAATGGATGTGAAAACGGCATTCCTAAATGGATATCTTGAGGAAGATATCTATATGGAACAGCCGCTAGGTTTCACATCCAGTGATACTGATCACAAGGTTTGCAAGCTGCAAAGGTCCATATATGGACTTAAGCAAGCATCTCGGAGCTGGAACACTCTTTTAATGATGTGATCAAAAAGTTTGGTTTCATCAAAAATGAAGAGGAACCATGTGTTTTCAAAAGGGTTAGTGGGAGCGCTGTTGTCTTCCTCGTATTGTACGTGGATGACATCCTCCTTATTGGGAATGATATTCCCATGTTGACATCAGTCAAGATGTGGTTGTCCAAGGAATTCTCCATGAAAGACCTAAGTGAAGCATCCTTTATTCTAGGAATTAAGGTCTATAGGGATAGACCGAATAGGATGCTAGGACTTTCACAGAAGATGTACATAGAGAATGTACTAAAGAGGTTTAGTATGGAAAACTCTAAGAGGGGATTAATACCCTTCAGACATGGTATTCATCTTTCCAAGAAGATGTGCCCCAGCACACCTGAGGAAATAGAACGCATGAGCAAGATCCCTTATACTTCTGCAATAGGGAGCCTCATGTATGCCATGCTATGTACACGACCTGATATAGCCCATGCTGTGAGTGTCACAAGCAGATATCAGTCAAATTCAGGTGAAGAACACTGGACTTCTGTGAAAATATCCTTAAGTACTTGAGAAGAACTAAGGATATGATGTTGGTCTTTGGTAACGGAGAACTCCTGATCCAGGGATACATAGACTCTGACTTCATGTCCGATATAGATGATCAAAAGTCGACATCTGGCAGACTGTTTGTGCTGGAAGAGTTCCTAGAAAACGGTGATACCACTTCATCCGCTATTACCTCGAGAAGGGTTATGTCGAGGTCAAGAGAGTCAACTTCGTAGATAATGTGGCAGACCCACTTACAAAGTCGTTGGGCCAGCAGAAGATCGAAGCCCACCTTGAGAAGATGGGACTTAGACTTGTAGCCAATTGGCTTTAGGACAAGTGGGAGATTGTTAGATATATGTGCCCTAGAAGCCAGAATTGGCTGACACTTGTAATACACTTCTAGGGGCAAAATTATAATTTTGACAAAAATCAATAAATGGGTTATTTTCTATCACACCTGTTTATTTAGTGTCTGTGATACATCCTTTGAGTTAATGGTAATGATAATTCATATTTTCAAGAGTTGAAAATTTAAGACATGAATAATCATTATTAACTCATAAACAGCTCCCGACCATAGGATCATCACGAGGATGGTGATTGATCCAGAAGGTTGGTGTACGATCGCTTCTCTTTAGTAGATGAGTCTTGACTCTACGGTGTGGAGACACCGGAGCGAAAGTATAGGTACTCGTTAGAGAATGAGGGCACTGAGCGTGACCACCTCGAGTAGTCATTAGGAAGTCTACCTTCTCGTCAATGACTGGCTCGATGCTGCAGTAGTCTGTCTGGTTCTTTGACCTAAGATGCATCGGCAGTTCACCTTGAGGGTGTTATAGTTTGACTACACCATTACTCGGTCTCCTAGCCATATGGAACCCTGAGGTGCATGTTGGCTATAGCATGTTCATTGTAGGAACTGGATTGCATCAAGATGGGATCTATCTACCTCGGTGGTAGAGGAGCAGCCCTATGATAATCATGAGAATCAAGTCCTGAAGCCCATGGCCATGGCAGAGTGAAATAATAGAAAGAGTTTCTATTTAGGTTTTCACATTGGACTCGAATCGAATGATTATATCATATGACAGAGACTAGGGTTTGACGAGTTTACCTTAACCCTAATCTGATCGGGGCTCAAGATAGAAGAACTTAATCACACAGGTAGCTGCACCAAGAGGTTCGCATTCAGCTCTGATGGGTTGCCACCATATACTGCTAGGTGTCACTGGTGGATTTTGGGAGCAATTAGAATGATTTAGATGATCGATCATTCTAGCTGTTCGAATCAGAAGAGTTCTGATCCATCGAAAGGAGTTTCGATGATGTCTATGATAGAGATCATGACATATCCCATTACCATACAGAACTGAACCTAACTGGGTCACACAAACAAGGGTTTGAATCTGGTGATCATCAATTGAACTAATCTAGTTCAATTGATCTAAATGAGATTCAATTAGGTTCAAGAAAATCGTGCTAGCACTCGATTGAACCTAACGTTCTTCTTTTACTATCACAAATAAGTTGTCCTGACTGAGCCAAAGGAGTTTGTGCTCAATCAGAGGCCTTCAGATGGTCTAACTGGAGGTTGTCCAAGTTAGAGAAGGTTGTCTTATTTTATAAGACATGACCTGCCATTTTTGGTCATCTGCCATTTTTGGTCCTTTGACTTTGGTCAAAAGTTGACCTTTGACTGATCAAATGTTGACCATAGACACTTTGACTTTTGTCCATGTGTCACGCACCTATTGGAGAACTGGTGGGGGCCTGTCCCCCTGCCAGAACCTAGCAAGGAGGAGGGTGCACGCCACCCTAGGCGTGCGCCCAAGTTGGAGGCGCCTTGGAGTCCTTGTTGGACAAGGACTCCACCTCCCTTTTGGATTCCAATCAGAGTTCTACTAAGAATCCAGTTTGACTGGTCTTAGGCGCCCTCTAAGGAGGAATCCAGGGGACTCTATTCCAACCAATCAGATTTAGATCTGATTTCACAAAGGGTTGTGATTGGTTGAGAATAAGAGGAGTTGGATCACAAGAGGTCTATAAATAAGACCCTGCGCCCAACCCAAAAAAAAAAAATAGAGATTTCCCACACCCCAAGGCTGCTTCTCTCCTCTTCCTCCATGCCTAAACTTCTCCTCCTTCTCCTCTCCACGTCCAAAAGAGTTTTGGACTTTGGTTGGTGCATTCCAGATCGAAAGAAAGGCGATCAAAAGAAGAAGGCTGCACTGCTGCAAAGGACGACTGCTGATCTTCAAAAGGAGTTTTGAAGATCCTCCAGATCAGATCCAGATCTGATTTTTGGAGACGTGATAGAGAAGAAGAGGATCTCCAGATCCAACCTGAGTGGATATCGAAGAAGAGGATCTCCAGTCCAAGAGTGGATATCGGTAGAGGCCAGGCGCTTGCGTGGCTAGATCCAGAACCTTCCGCTGCAATCAGGATCATCTACAGGATAATAGGATTACCCAAATCAGGTAAATTAAATTTGATTTAATTTATCTTATTTAATTTTATTTTATTAAAATAATAAGAATCAGATCTGAAACATATCAAGATCTGATTGGGATCAAGAGAAAATTTTTTGAAATATATCTCTTGATCTGATCAGATCTGGACGAACCTGGATCGGAAAATCAGGATTTTCCTTCAATTTTCAAAGTTGGAGATCTGGTATTATGATGAGTGGACATTTCTCAGCCATAAAATAAAGGTAAGTATTGGTGCAAAATCTGGTTGATGCTGGAATCAATGCTAGAGTCAGAGAGGATGAGGTCATCGCTGGTGACCTACAAAACAAGTCTCGCCCAGAGTCGGGGTTGGTGGCTCCGGCAAGACCTTCCGACGATCAAGTCAACTCTTTTAGCTAACATATATGGAGTACTCAGAGAAATTTTGGTAGAGTTTTGAGGAGAAGAATGAGAGCTTAGGGAAGAAAATGTATCTTGAGGGTCTCTTAAATAGATGGAGCCTATAACAAACTAATAATGATAGCCACAACCGCTTGATAGTTGGCTGTTCGGGGCCATGTGAAGTTTGTTACGAAGGATAGTATCTGTTGTTGCGACGTGTTAGCCTATTGGGACTTGACAGCTGAAGTTCAGATAGGATAGCTATAGATAATGAAGAGTTCCTAGTTATTGTTATTCTAGAGGAGCTCGAAGGTTATCGAGGTTTATTATGCGTAAGTTGTTGCTTACTATATCGAGGGCATGTGCCGAGGTCCTTTCAGGTAGCTGAAAGGGGTCTGGACGGAATCCCACTGGGAGTATCTAGGAGAAGCTCAACCGAGTGGAGCCCTTTAGGCAAATGGAAGGAGAAGTCCGGAAGGAGTTCGACTATAGGAGGAGTTTGGGAGTAGTTCAACTGTTGGAGAGGTCCGACTGAAGGAGAAGTCCGGAAGGAGTTCAATAGTAGAAGAAGTCCGAAAGGAGTTTGACTAGCCCCTAAGCAGGCCAGGCTAGACTGCCTAGGGGGCCGCTCTCACTATTCAAGTTCATCTGAAGGGGATCCAATGATAGGAGGGTGATCGAGATCGCTCTAAGACTAGATATTTTGCCAAACATCGGTGGGAGCGGGTTTATCCCCAACAGTAGTCCCTCTACTCCCGAGTTCAAAATTTGAAAAAAGGTGAGTACAGATGCAACTGTCAAAGTTCTTTTTAGCCTCCCACGTCCATCAGGATGGGATGTCTTGACATCTACCACACTGGCGCCGAAAATTCATAAATTCAAGGTTGCCCAAAAAGATGTTTTTTGAGCCTCCTGCCGAAACTCTATCCAAGGTACGACGTAATAAAGGATCTTTTCGTTGCCACTTCTCTACCATGATGAGTGGGACATGTAGCACACATAGATCGACTAAATGAGATATGCAATCATAACTATCTCAAGCTTTTCTTAGCTATTAAAGGCCTTCTTTCTCCTTTGGAATCCATTATGCCTGAGTCTTTTTCCTTCCTTCCTAAGTCCTCACCTTCCTTTTGCCCAAGAGTCTCGATTCCTTCTCGCATCCTCTCTGCTCTCAGGCACTCTTCTGCTTGATTTTCATCATGCTCACCATCTTCTCACCTTTCTCAGTCGACTTAGGTCAGCTTTCCAATCGTTCTCTTTGAGCATTCGCTTTTTTTTTTATTTTTTGCTCTTTTGGTTTTCTCTAGAGAGTCTCTGTATTTCATTTTTCTTGATTTTTGTTGATTTTTCTGGGGTTTAGTTTGATCCATTTGTCTTCTGAAACCTCCTAATCTGTCAGTTTATAGAGCTCATCCAGGTCGACCTTCTTAGACCCCGCTCCTCTAGTCGAGGTTAATCCTAGGAGTATGTCCCATCAGTCTTTTATCCCGAATATCATTTCTTCTATCCTTACTTCGAACGACCTCTCCTTGATTTGGATACAGTACAACATCCCACCAGAGTATGACCTTGAACTTCCTGAATCAGGCGACCATGCTAGTTTACCTTCGGTCAGTCAATTTTGTTTGTATCTAGAAGCCTTGCGTGTCAGGCTTTGACATCCACTTCTACCTTTTGTTGTCATGCTTTTTCATTTTTTGAACATTTCTTTTGCTTCTATCATACTGAACTCCTTTTGATTGGTAATTGACTTTCTTTTTCTTTGTCATTTAGATGAAGCTTGACCAACTGTCTCACTCTTTCAAAATTTTTACATCTTCAAACGCCATCCTTCTGCAAAGGACTGGTAGTACTTCTCCGTCCAGTTCGGTAAGAAGGGGTTATTGAAAGATGCTCCTTCCATTCATAACTAGAAGGAGAAGTACTTCTTCATTCGATGCCCAACCTTAATGCTTGATCTTTCTTCCTAGGGCTTTCTTAGGGAGTCAGTCCGTTGAGCCCCTAGTTTAGATGGAGCCGACCTCGAGTCTTCTAACAAGCTCAAGACATACCGAGCTCCTCTCCTTGCCGACCTTCTGAAGGAGCAGACCTTATTCAACCTTGGCCTGAGTCCTCATAATCTCATCTGTATTAAATGCATTTATATGCATGTATATAAATATATATATGAACTCTCATGAAATTTCATATATACCTCGGCTGACTAAAGTTTTTTCTTTATTGTAGAGATGGATACTGATGCTGTGGAAAGGCTCACCAATGGCCTTTATGTCCAAAAGAAGAGGAAGGGGGTGGTCCTAGGTGAAAGTTCGAAAAGGGCAAAGGTCGGCGGCCTGAGTTCTAAGGTTCCAAATGTCCCCGTGACCACTTCTGAAGTTGTTCCAGACGTTGAGGTCCCTTCAATCACCAAGGGCAGTGTCGGACGTGCAGGCTCTCAACCTCCAGCATCCACGAGCCTCCCCATAGGAGGATCGGTGTTAGAGCCCCCTACTGAGAGGGAAAGAGGGGATGGAGATGACAAGAAGAAGAAGCAGGCCGCTATCGTGAAGGTGGCCTGTAAGGCTCGTTCGGGCGGGTCAAGCAACAGTGGTGGCGACGATCTGAGGGTGGACCTCTTTAGCAATCCGAACATCATCTGGGATCTGACCGACAAGTTTGCCCTGCCGGAGAGGTGGACTGCCTAGCCGACCTCGATCAAACGTAGTTCATCTGGAAGTTTCTTAGAACTTTTCTCAAGGTAATCATATTATCGTATTTTTTTTTCATTTTTCTCCTCTTCTTTCTTTAATCTTACTGTAACTCATCCATGGTAGTCAGGCCACCAAATATTTGCCCACCTTAAGAGGACAAATTGCTAGGAGGTGGAAGCGTTGAAGGTTCAGGAGGACCTTCAAGCCGAGATCGATTGCCTTCAGGGAAGGTCACCGCGGCTGAGCACCTGATGGAGGAGAAGGCTACAGAAAATGAGAATCTTCGGAAAGCACTTTGGAAGGAGGAGCTCATCTCGATTGGGCTCAAGGCCACACTGGCCTTAGAGGAGGAGAAAAAGAAGGAGGTTGAGATCAAGGTCACCGAGTTGGAAGTTAAAATGTCAAATTCTATTTCGGAGGCGGCAGCCCGAGCCGTGGAGGAGTTCAAGGCCTCCTTCGAAATGAAAGACTTAAATATTGCATTCGTCTAGAAGGTGTTCATAAAGGGCTTCAAGCTTTGTGAAGGCAGGGTGGCTCGAAAGTTTTCTGAGCTTGATCTCAACTTTCTAGAAGAGGAGCTAGATGAAGAAGCGGGGCCATCCAGTTTTGCAACTGACCCATCCCCCGTCGAGCCTACCCCTAGTCCGTCCAAACCTACTGTGGAGGCGCGCGAGCCTACTCAAGAACCTAAGGCAACCGAAAGCACACCAACCTCTTCTGTCGCCGCACCCCCCAAGGTTAAGAACCTCAAATAGTTATGCTTTTTCTTTCTTCTCTTTTGCTTTGCTTTGTACTTGAAAGTTTTTAGTTAAATGAATGTGAATTTACTTTTGTCTATACCTTTCTTTATATTGGTATTATGCTATGTGTTATCTAGAATCCCTCCATTAATCAGAGCCATAACCCACCATCTCCAGTCAACGCCAACCCCTTACCCTAGGGAGTTTCACTGAAATCTTTAATAAAATGCTTAAAGAAGAAAGTCTATCATCTGAAGAAGAAGTTTAAGAAGATGGAGGATGACCTTCAAGCTTCTCGAAAAAATGCTTTGGAGGCAGCCAAAGAGGTCACTCACCTCCAAAATTTACACATGAAGAACTCCGTAAGCTTCGACATCTAGAAGTGCAGCTTTGAGAGGGAGATTGCCAAGCTCAAGAAAAACTCTAGTGACAAATCTTGGGCACTAATGGCAAAGATCAGCTCTCTCGAAGCCTATCTCAAGATGGTAAAAGAGAAAATTCAATTGCTGGAAGGGAACCCGTCATGGTCTACCGACAAGGCTCAGTACGACTGAGATTAGTCCAAGATGTTCTCTGAGCTTCAGAGGTAGTTACAAGACATCGAGAACTGACATAATAGTTATATAATAACCTGGGCAGAGAAGATATCCAGGCTTGAATGCGAGCTCCAAGCTACCAGAGATGAAGCATCTTACTTCTAGAGGCAGTTATAGTAGTCAGCAGGCCAGTCGAGTGGTGAGTCAGAGGAGATTGCCTCCTTGAATAGGACTATCGGTGAGATCTCAGAAGCAGTCGGGACAGAGAAGGTCAAGGTTCAACGGCTGAAGCTTCAGCTGACTTGTGAGCATCAAGCTGTTAAAGATGCGGAGGCCAAGTCTGAAGTTCTAAGGAAGCAGTGGTGAGAGCTTGAAGGCAAGTTCAAACATATCAACAAAATGTATATAGATGGCTTATATAAAAAGAAAGAGCTTGAGGAGGAGATCCTCAGACTAAAGCATGCCTTGGTGAGGGCTAGGGTCGGCAGCATGAAATCTGAGTCTGATACATCTTAAGACTTTGACCTTTTTTTCTTCTTCTTTCTTTTCATGAAATCAATCTTTTCGACCTTTATTTTGCTTATAATGAACTTATATTCTCATGTAATCAGTCTTGCCAATCTTTATTTTGCTTGTAATAAATTTAATATTTACAATAAAATGGTATCTTTTTCATTATTATCTTACACGAATTTGATGCTAGTTAATGGCTTCGCTTTCTTCATCTTATTTTTCTTTGTTTTGTCTTCTAATGAGATGCTTGTTATGGATGCCAAGCTGGGGTCCCTTCCATGAATTAGGGTGGGGTTCCCCTTTTTGTATTTGATGTAGCCATAGGGGGGATACGTATAAGGATTGCCGGTATGGCTTTTTCCTTTTCCTTGTTTTAGATTAATAAGGCCTTGGCCTTCCTCGTGTTAGGATGAGATTCTATTTTGCTCCTTGCGCATCATAGGGATACGTTAGAGCCATTGACAGGGTCTCTTCCCTCATCTTGTCTTAGTTTAACGAGGCCTTTGGCTTTGCTCACATTAAGATGAGGTTCTTCTTCTGTTTCTAACGTAGCTATAGGAATACATTAGGACCATTGGAAGGGCCTCTCCCCTCATCTTGTTTTAGATTAATGAGGCCTTCGGCTTTGCTAATGTTAGGATGAGGTTCTCCTTCTGTTCCTAATATGATCGTAGGGACATTAGGGCTGCTGGAAGGGCTTCTTTCCTTATCTCATCTTAGGTTATCGAGGCCTTCGACTCTGCTCACATTCTCCTCTTATTCCTAATGTAGCTATAGGGACACATTAGAGCCGCTGGAAGGGCCTCTCCCCTTAGCTCGTCTTAGATTATCGAGGCTTTCGACTTTGCTCACATTAGAATGAGATTTTCCTCCTATTCCTAACATGGCCGTAGGGACATATTAAGACCGTTGGAAGGATCTCTTCCCTCATCTCATCTTAGATTAACGAGGCCTTTGTCTTTGCTTACTTAGGATGAGGTTCTCCTCCTATTCCTAACATGGCTGTTGGGCATATTAGGACCACTGGAAGGGCCTCTCTCCTCATCTCATCTTAGATTAACAAGGGTCTTCGACTCTGCTCATATTAGGATGAGGTTCTCCTCCGATTCCTAACATGGCTGTAAGGATAAATTAGGACCGCTGGAAGGGCCTCTCTCCTCTTCTCATCTTAGATTAACGAGGCCTTCAGTTTTGCTCACTTTAGGATGAGGTTCTCCTCCTATTCCTAATGTGGCCATAGGGATACATTAGGACTGCTGGAAGAGCTTCTCTCCTCATCTTGTCTTAGATTAATGAGATCCTTGGCTTTGCTCATGTTAGGATGAGGTTCTCTTTCTATTCCTAATGTGGCTGTAGGAGCATATTAGAGCCGCTGGAAGGGCCTCTCCCCTCTTCTCATCTTAGATTAATGAGGTCTTTGGCTTTGCTCATGTTAAAACGAGGTTCTCCTCCTATTCCTAACATGACTATTTTTGTTGTACGGTTAAGTTTGGAAAGTTATTTTCCACCATTACAGATTTGTAACAAAGATTGGGATGTTAAAGTAGAGAGATTTTATTTTGACCATGTTATTGATAATATATTCGTAGGTTTTTTGAGTTCCATAGTTAGGATAGATTGGATCCTCCAAGCTCCTTCAGATAACATGTCCTGAGCCAGACAACTTTCTTAATCTCATAGGGTTCTTCCCAATTTAGGGTGAGCTTTTTCTGATTTTGAGATTGAGAAATGACTACCGCCGAAGCTCTAAGTTCCTCACTCTGAATACTTTGTCTTTGACTCTGGAGTTGTAGTATCGGGCCACCTTTCGCCAGTAAGTAGCCATTTGAACTTAGGCCTTCTCTCATTTTTCCTCCAGTAAGTCGAGGTTAGCTTTGAGGTCTTGCGAATTACGCTACTCATTGAAGGCCATGACCCATGTCGATGGAAGTTTGAGCTCGATTGGGATGACCGCCTCCATTTTGAAGGCCAAGATAAATGGTGTTTCTCCAATTGACAGTCTTTGGATAGTTTGGTATGCTTAGAGTACATGATAGAGTTCATCCATCCAAGCCCCCTTGTTGACCTTAGTATCCTGTAATAAGGTCCTGTTGGTCACCTCTGCTTCACCATTTGCTTATGGATGGGCCATCGATGTGAAATTATGGTAGATGTTCAAATCCTTGTAGAACTCAGCAAACTTCGTCCCGACAAACTATCGCCCATTATCTATTACAAGGGTTCGAGGTAGGCCAAACCTATAAATAATTAACTTCCAGACAAAGTCTTGTACTTTGGCTTCAGTAATTTTTGCTAGGGATTCGGCCTCGATTCATTTGATGAAGTAGTCGATTGCAATTAAGAGAAACTTTCATTGTCTAGATGCCATCGAGAAGGGGCCAAGTATATCCATCCCCCATTGCACAAATGGCCAAGGGGTACTCAAGGGTGTAAGCTCGAAGGTTGGTTGCCTTTGTATATTTATGTTCCTCTGGCAGTGGTCACTTCTTTTAACATATTCGATACAATCATGATGCATAGTTGGCCAATAATACCATTATTGAAGCAGCTTGTGAGATAGGGATCTAGCATCCAGATGGCTCCCATAGATTTCTTCATGTACTTTCTACAGTACAAAGTTGACTTCAGAAGGTCGGAGATATTTAAAGTGGCAAGAAGTATGATCTCTTGTACAGCTTACCTTCATATAGAATATATCGGAAGACTTGGTTTCTCAACTTCTGAGCTTCTTTCAGATCATAGAGGAGTGTCCCATCTTTGAGATTAGCAACCAATGGGTCGATCTAGTATGGCTCATGGTCGATATGCATTATAGACTATGGCTCTTCCATACTTGGGCATTTCAACACTTCAAAGTATACTTCTTTGGGAAGTTCGTTGGGGGCAAGTGTGGCCAGCTTGGATAGGAGGTCAGCTCTGGTATTCTCTACCCTTGGAATTTGCTGAATGCTAAAGCTATTGAAGGTTGAGGTCAGGCTTTTTACTTTCTCAAGATACTTTATCATGCTTTCCTTCCGAGCTTCATAACTACCATTGACTTGTCCCACTACCAACTATGAGTCACTATAAACCTAGAGCCGATCTGCCTCTGGTTCTTTTGCTATCTTTAGCTCCACTATCAGAGCTTCATATTCTACCCCATTATTTATTATAGGAAACTCAAAGCATAGTACATACTCAACGATGACCCCTTTGGGATTGACCAGGATTAGTCCAGCACCTGCATTGAAAACATTGGAAGAGCCATCCACATACAAGGTTCAAAAACCTTTGAAAAGGTCCGCTTTTTCTTTAGGGGAGCTCGACTACAACCACAAAATACTAGCCTCATTCTTCTTAAGTTTGGCATCATCCAGGATTGTGCATTCAACTATAAAATTGACTAGTATCTAAGCTTTGATTGACGGTCGAGGTTGATAGTTGATGTCGAACTCTGTCAGCTTAATAGCCCACTTTGCTATTCTTCTAGAGGCATCCATTTAATGAAAAACTGCTTTGAATGGTTGATCAGTGAGGAGTGTTATGGTATGCCCCTAGAAGTATGACCGAAGTCTCTTGGCTATAATCAAAAGAGCATAAGTTAATTTTTCTAATTTAGTATACCTAGTCTCCGCATCTCTCAAGACTCAACTCATGTAGTAAATTGGTGGTTGCACTTTTGCCTCTTCCTTGACTAGGACCACTACCAGGGCTATAGGTGAGTTCGTTAGGTATAGGAACAATTTTTCTCCAAGCTCAGGCTTTGCCAATAATGGGAGCAAACTGAAGTAGCTTTTGAGTTTTTCGAATGTCTGTTGGCACTCTACCATCTAGTATAAGTTCTTTGGTTTCTTGAGGATTTGAAAGAAGGGCATACACCATTCGACCAACATCGAGATAAAGCAGTTTAAGGATGCCACCTTCCCGATTAGCTGCTGGACATTTTTTATTGATTTTGGGATGGTCATCTCTTGGATGGCCTGGATATTCTCTGAGTTAGCTTCGATCCCCCACCTTGAGACCCTGAACCCTAAGAATTTCCCAAAGGTCACTCCAAAGGTGCATTTAGTTGGGTTCAGCTTCATCTTATATCTTCGAAGGGCATTGAAGGTCTCTTCAAGGTTGGCAATGTGATTGGACAAGGTCCAGCTCTTGACAAGCATATCATCCACGTAGACTTTCATGCTGCGGCCGATCTGCTCTTTGAAGATCTTATTAATCAGGCGTTGATAGGTCGTACCTATATTTCTAAGCCCAAAGGGTATGATCCTGTAATAATAAAGATCATGGTCAGTAATAAAAGTAGTTTTCTCCTCATCCTCTGGTGCCATCCAGATTTGATTATAGCTGGAGAAGGCATCCATGAAGGTGAGAAGCTTATGGACCGAAGTTGCATTCATTAGTTGATCAATTCTGGGCAGAAAGTAGCTATCCTTTGGGTAGGTCCTGTTCAGCTTCTTGAAATCGATACATATTCTCTACTTACCATTGGCCTTCTTGACTAGGACCACATTGGAGACCCAACTTGGGTAGTGGACTTCTTGGATGAATCTAACTTTGAGGAGCTTATCCACTTCCTCCGCTATTGCCTTCTACCTTTCTGGTGCATGGCCTCAAATTTTTTCTTTCACTGGCTTGTACTTAGGATCGATGGCCAATCGATGTTCCATGACTTCAGCATCAATTCCTGGCATGTTTGTTGAGACCCAGGCGAAGACGTCAGCATTCTTCCATAAGAAGATAATGAGCTACTCTCGAACTTCATCTCCCAAGTTGCAGCCGATCTGCACTGTATGCTCTATGCTTTCATCATTCAAAGGGATGGTTATAAGATCTTCCATGGGCTCACCTCGCTCCTTAGTAAGATTGTCGCGGACATCCAGTCCATCAATTGGACAAGGGTTGGGATGGCTACCCTTTTGCAAGGCAATGGAGTAATAGTGCCTTGCCAAGGCTTGATCTCCCCTGATCTCCTCGATTCCACAGCTTGTCAAAAACTTCACTTTCAAGTAGCAGGTCGACACCACAGCTCGGAGTGCATTTAGACCTGGTCGATCGAGAATTATATTGTAGGCTGATGGAGCCCTCACTATGAGAAAGTTGACCTATGCTTTGGCTCGGTTTGGGTATTGCCCTGCAACTACAGCTACTATTATTATTTCTTCAATTGGCACAGCATCGCCAGTGAAGCCCACCAATAGGGAGTTCATAGATCCCAGATGGTTATTGGGTATAGACATTTTTAAAAAAGCATCATAAAATAAGATATCGATAGAGCTTTCATTATCCACTAAAATATATGTACATCATAGTCAGTAATATTTAAAGAGATTACAACCGCATCACTGTGCAAAAACTAAACTCCTTATGCATCTTCATCAGTGAAAGCTATGGGCTCCTTAGTTCTCCGCCTCTTCGCAGGCTCTGCTGATCCACTAGCCTCCTCTCATCGAAGTCCCCCAGAGATGGGTTGATGATGCCAAGCGGGGGTCGATCTCCTTGCTGCTCCTCCCTCCTTGGTGGTTCTAGCAATGGGGGGGCCCTCGGCCAATCCTCCCATCCTTCAGGCTGACGTCGTAGGAATCGACCGAGCCTACCTTACCTAATGAGCTCCTCAATCTCGTCTTGGAGCTGAATACATTTTTTAGTATCATGACTGTGGTCACGATGGTAGGGGCAGTACTTATTGGGATTATGCTTGTCGGGAGAGTGTGCATCCTCTCCGATCTTGGTAGTTGCTCCTTGATCTCCATCAGAACCTAGAATTTTAGAGCATTAAGGGGGGCGTAGTTATGGAACCTTCTAAGGGGGAGCCTCATCATGCCCTTCTATCATGGCTTCTTTACCTCCGAGCCCGAGGAGGAGTTCGGGCTCGCTTACGCTCAGGAAGAGTTTAGGAGCGTGGTTAAATTTTATTCGACTTTTCTTCTACTGTGGACATACTTGAATCGTCTGCTCGTCGCTCTATAATGGCTTCACTATCCTTAACCTTGAAGGCCTCTTCTGCTCAAGCATAACCTTCAGCCCAAGCCAGCATATTAGCAAAATTCCTAGGATACTTCTTTTCCAGGGAGAACAATAGATCATTCTTTTGAAGTCCGTCCTTCAGTGCGGCTATGGCAATAGATTGGTCTAGGTTTCAGACCTCGAGAGCAATGGCATTGAATCGGGTGACGTAGGCCCGGATGGACTTTTCTTCCTTTTGCTTGATGTTGATAAGGGAGTTAGAGCCTCGTTGGGGCTGCTAACAAAATGAGCCACAAATAGGTATCTTATCTAATCAAAAGAAAAGATAGTACCTGACTTGATGGCCGAGTACCATTTCCTCTCTGCTTCCTTTAGGATGGATGGAAAAGCTCGACACAGAATGGTGTTTGGCACGCCATGAAGCAGCATCATGATCCAAAAGGCCTCTAGGTGGTCGATCGGATTAGCAATCCCATCGTAGCTCCCAAACTAGGAAAGTTTGAAGTTCAGCAGGATGGGTTCCTGCATGACTTATTAAGAGAAAGGAGGATCGGTATAGATATCATTACCATGAGAAGAGAGAGCATGGCAGAGTTTCTTGATCCGTCCATTCATTTCTTATAGCTTTCGATCTAAGAGATCCTCACGATCATAGATCTCCAAAGTCTTTTGACTAAATGGGGGCAAAGTCCTCCTAGGAGTTGAATCATGATCGGAGCAGGGGCTCTCTGCCCTCTGCTTCTCCTTTCTGGAAGTTGCAAACCGACTTCCCCTTGGGTTTCGATGAGGCTCGCTCTAGCTAGACAGGCGTCGGAGGTCATTGCTATTGCATGGCCTATACTGCTTTAGTGAGACCCCTAACCGACTGGATCAGTAGATTGAACTGCTCTACATCCACCATTACAGCTGATAGAGCTTGAGATATTAGAGATGAAATAGGGGTGGATAGATCTGGATGAGATCTAATCGTAGAGGTGGTTGATCGTTGGGTGGTAGCCTTCCTTAAAGGCATCCTCGAGAGACTAGCTGAAGAAGAAGAACCTTGAGGAGGAGAAGAAGAAAAAGAAGCTTCCGCTAAGTACTCCATTAAGAATAAGAGAATCTTTACAAAAGGGTCCTTCCTCTAGCACCAATTCTGTTAGTGCAAAATCTGGTTGATGCCAGAATCGATGTTGGAGTCGGAGAGGATGAGGTCGTCACTGGTGACCTACAAAACATGTCTCGCCAAGAGTCAGGAGTGGTGGCTCCATTAAGACCCTCCGATGGTCAAGTTAGCTCTTTAGGCGAATAAAAATTGAGTACTCAAAAAAATTTTGGCAGAACTTTGAGGAGGAGAATGAGAGCTTAGGAAAGAAAGCATATCTAGAGGGTCTCTTAAATAGGTGGAGCCTGTAACAAACTGATAGTGACAGCTGCAACCACCTGATAGTGGACCATTCGGAACCACGTGAAGTTTGTTATAGAGGATAGTGTCTATTGTCACGATGTGCCAGCTTGTTGGGATTTGACAGCTGAAGTTTGGATAGAGTAGTTGCAGGCGATAAAGAGTTTCTAGTTATTGTTACTCCAGAGGAGCTCAGAGGTTATCAAGGTTGATTGTGCATAGGTTGTTGCTTGCTATATCGAGGGCATGCACCGAGGTCCTTTCGGACTATTGGAAGGGATCCGGATGGAGTCCCACTGGGAGTATCTAAGAGAAGCTCAACCGAGCGGATTTCTTCAGGCAACTAGAAGGAGAAGTCTGGGAGGAGTTCGATTGTAGGAGGAGTCAGGAAGGAGTTCAACTATCGGAGAGGTCCGACTGAAGAAGAAGTTTAGGAGGGGTTCAACTTTAGGAGATGTTCGAAAGGAGTTCGACTGTAGGAGAAGTCCAGAAGGAGTTCGAGTATAGGAGAAGTCTGGAAGGAGTTCAACCGACCCCCAAGCTAGCCAGGCTAAACTGCTCAGGGGGTTGCTCTCACTTTTCAAGTTCATCCGAAAGGGATCCAATGATAGGATGGTGATCGAGATCGTTCTAAGACTAAACGTTTAGCCAAACTTTGGCGGGAGTGGATTTATCCCCAACAGTAAGCTTGCTCCGAACTAGGAAGACCCTTATGAGATCATGAAAATCGTCTAACGAGGAACTTATTAACTGAAGGAGCTACACTCCCATGATCCCAAAATTCATAAAATCTATAAATGTATTATCAATAATTTTAATAAAATTTTCTTATTTTAGCATCTATCTTTGATGCAAAATGGTGTGATGGTAGGAAATTACTCAACCAAACTTTATTCCTAAATAATGTGGAAGGCCTCTAGTTATTGAAGATAGGAGGTTAACCTCATCATAACAAAGTAGAAGATCTCCTGTTATTTAAGATAGGAGGTTAACCTTGTCATAGCGAGGGTGAAGGGCTCTGGTTATTTAAGACTCATTGTAGCGAGGGTGAAGACCTTCGGTTATTTAAAATAAGAGATAATGGAGAGAGACCCTCTCAATAACCCATTTGTGTCCCGACGATCTTGTTAAGAATAGAAGGTGAATCTCATTCTAGCAAGAAAAATAGCCAACTATATTAGGAATAGGGGGAGGACGTTGTCCTGGTGGATAAAAATCTTTACAAGAGATTGAATGAAGGAACTAGATCTAGAATTTCACAAGTAGATCTTGAAACATTTTCAAGATCTTGCAGAAGAAGACATAAATAAATCTAAAATTTATTTAAATAATCATGAAAATATCTAGATCTTAGATTTATTACATGATTAAGGTATGATATTAAATAAAAAATTAAAATTAAATAAGAAAGAAAAAGATTGATCAAATCAATATAGATCTACGCTACATCAAATGCAGGTATGAAGTTTATAGATTAGATCAATTACCTGAGCAAGTTTAGACATTCTAACTTACTGATCTGGACTTGAGGATGAAGTCATGAGCCGCACATGCATCGAGCCTCTAGGAGTCATCCACATGAGCCTACGATCTTTGATCTGAAGTCCGATGTAGGAAATCAACATAGCATGCTAATACTGTGCTGATCCTTCTTCGACGGTCGATCCGATACTCTCTTCTTTAAAATTTAGACTCTCCAAAATATGAGAAGGAAGATGAGAGTTTGTTGACCTGAGACTCTCTCAAACAAACTCAAAAAAAAGGAGAGATTGAAAATAAAATAGCCCTAGAAGAAGACCTTCTTCTTCTTCTCTTTTCTCTCACCTAGATACTTAGTTTGGTGCCTATGGAACCCCCATGCCGAAGGATTCTCTTCCTCTGATTTTTATACACCCCAAACCTCTCTCAAAGCTCTGTATTTCATAAAAAATCAAAAGAAAATTCGTCCAATAAATAGGGAAAAAGAAGAGTCCAAGTTAGGTTAAATTTCTAGACTAGGAATATCCAAACATGGAAAGTTGTTGGAGCGCCCAACTCTTGGGCACCTCCTCCATAATTTTTGGCATGGACTAGCAAGGGAGGGCACACAAAAAAAAAATTATTTTTATAGAATAAGAGAAGAATTAATTAAAAGAGGGGGTGGCACTCAAGGGAAGATATTTTGGTCAATAAGGATTCTATCTCATAGAATTCTAAGCAAAACCAATTTCTCCTTTGACTTGGTCTTCTACCTAACTTCCATATATTACTTGAAGTGATAGAGGGGGCATAAAAATTAGGAAGAAAAGGATTTTCCATAAAAAATGCCTAAAAAGTAGGTATGGGGGGCATTGGGGCCAAGGTGGCGCAAGGAGATAGGGAGTCCTAGTGTGACTAGGACTCCTATTTTGATTTAGTAAAACAAGATCTTTTATCCAAATAAAATCAAGATTAAAATAATCTAATTAAATAAGACCCTAATCTATTTAAGGATTTAATTAAATTATATTAAATTAGATTTAATTTTAATTTATTTTTTAATTAAATTAGAAAATTAGGTTAATCTGAGTTCTAGTTAGACTAGGATTAGTTCTTCCTTGCAGTTGGCTTATCCAGTAAATCAATTAGACTTGATTCAATCAAGACCAAACTAAATATAATTAAATAATATTTAATTAGACTTAATCCCAGTCTATTGGCTTAATCAAATTAAGTCAATTAGAAATACAATTGCTAATCGATCCTCCTGCAACACTTGCACTAGGTTAAACACCAATTATATTGATTGTTTAACCCTAGAACGATTCTTAATCATTGATCAACCATCCGATCAGATTGTAAGCTCTAATGTGTGTGACCTCATAGGTCCGAACCTAAGTCAGTAGCATAAAAAAAAATTTCTATACTAATCAAAATGACCATCTAGCAATGATATCCGACGGTCGGATAGATCGAAGGTGTAGAACACCATCCTTAGAACCCATGCGGATATAGTTTTCATATAATTCATCTACTTGATCACAATGCTCGTAGGACACATCAGAGTTCAACTATCAACTCTAATCAGGTTATCCACATTGTATTTTAAAATATCAAATCCATCTGATGGATTATCCTGGTTAAGACTTTGCTAGACTGAAATACAGTGATGCATTGTTCTTCAACTCTTGAAGTGGTCAATTCCATCTTGATCACACTCCAACTTCATAAGTACTTGACTATGCCCAGAAGCCTTCTATTGTTGAATTAGAAATTCAGTTAGTCTGGTACCAAAGCATAGTGAGTTGTTTGCAAGTCATTGAGGTGATCTCAGGTCTAAGGGACACTCTTACCCATATCCCATCAGAGACATTTTCAACAGCAAAATGCTCTTGAGTTGGTCATGTTCAATGATGATTTACCAATACATCTCACCCATATGTCATGCTAGTGTCTCCACACTTCTTGGTTAAGAGGATAACCAACCTATATGGCATACAACGACCTATGCTAGATAGCTACTATCGTTCTTATTAACAGTCTATCATTTGATCATGAACAAATTTAAAGACTAATTGATAAATCATCTCTCTACCAAAGCTAAATAGTCCTAAGGACTTCATCACAACAATAGAATTCATTAAAAGATGTGAACTTATGATGAAAAGAATGTCAAAATATTTTTATTAATTAACAAATCAATTATAATATCTCAACCATCAATAGGCTGACGATTGGCTTTGGAACATAATTTTCAATAACTCCCACTTGTCCTAAAGCCACTTGGCATAGTATCTAATACCAATCTTTGACCTATGGTTGTCGAAGTCCTTAATTGCTAGGGCTTTAGTGAAGGTGTCGGCTAGGTTCTCCTTTCCATCGATCTTCTGAAGGTTGACGTCACCACGATCCATGATCTTATGGACCAAATGAAAGCAGTGCAGAATATGCTTTGTTCACTGGTGTGCCTTCAATTTTTTTGGTTAAGCTATGGCGTCAGTGCTGTCACAGTAGAGCAGGACTGAACCATCAATGGAGGGTGCTACTCCGAGCTCGATGATGAACTTCCTCAGCCATACAGCTTCCTTTGCTGCATCTGATGCTACCATGTACTCTGCTTCACAAATAGAGTTTGCCACTGTATACTGCTTGAAACTTTTCCAGCAGATGGCTCCACCATTTAGAGTAATGATATACCTTGACACACTTTTACTTTCATCATGATCAGATTGAAAGTTGAAGTCTGTAAACTCCATAAGCTTTAGATCTGACTCACCATAAACCAACCATTGGTCCTTAGTATTTCTCAAATATTTAAGGATGATTTTAACCACCTTCCAGTGATTTTCTCTAAGGTCAGACTGGTGTCTACTCACTACTTCTAGTGAGTATGCCACGTTTGATCTCGTATATATCATGGCGTACATGATAGATCCCCCTACTAAAGCATACGGGACTCTACTCATACGCTCTCTCTTTTCAAGAGTTATCGGACAATCCTTCTTGGAGAGAGAAATTTCATGGCCTATCAGTAGATAGCCTTTCTTAGAATTTTTCATGCTGAACCTCTTCAACACATTTCTATGTACGTGGATTGGAACATACCAAGCATCCTTTTAGATCTATCCCTATAGATCTTCATCCCTGGGATGTAGGATTCTTCACTCAAGTCCTTCATGGAGAATTGTGATGATAACCAGAGTTTTATTTCTTATAGTGCGGAGATGTCATTCTAGATTAAGAGAATATCATTCATGTACAAAATAAGAAATACCACTGCTAGATCATTTATCTATTTGTAAATGCATAATTCTTCTCCATTCTTAACGAAGCCATACATTTTGATCACTTTATCAAAATGCATGTTCCAACTCTGAGATGCCTGCTTCAATCCATAAATGGATCTTTGAAGCTTGCACATCTTGGACTCATCTGTGGATGTGAACCCTTTAGGTTGTATCATATACACCTCTTCGGTCAGCTCTCCATTTAGGAAAGCTATCTTCACATCCATCTGCTAGATCTCATAGTTCAGATGCACAGCAATGGTAAGCATGATCTGAATGGACTAGAGCATTGCCACAGGGGAGAACATCTCATCATAGTCAATACCATAATGTTGACGATATCCCTTGGCAACCAGATGGGCTTTATAGATCTCCACCTTTCCATCTGCACCCCTCTTCTTTTTGAAGACCCATTTACACCCAATGAATTTAACCCCTTTAGGTGGGTCAACTAATGTCCATACATCATTATCCTTCATGGAATCCATTTCGAATCTCATGGCTTCTAGTCATTTCTCAGAGTCGGATCTCCACATCGCTTCCATATAAGTGATCGGATCCTCATCGTTCTCATCGAGTTCGATGGGATCACCATCCTAGACCAAGAATCTATAGTATCTATCTAGATGGTGGGGTACTCTGCTGGATCGCCTTAATGGTGTGGGTTCACTAGGCTTTGGATCTGATCTGATCAAATCTGACTTAGGTTCAACATTCTGTGTTGGACTTTCTACCTATTAAACTTCATCAAGTTCAACCTTAGATGCAACAGTTCCTTCGCCAAGGAACTTTCTTTCTAAAAAGGTTATCCTAAGGCTGACGAACATCTTTTATTCATCAGCATGGTACAAATAGTATCTTTTGGTCTCTTTTGGGTATTCTATGAATGTATACTTATCAGACCTAGGTCTAAGTTTGTCTGTAACTAACCGTTTGATATAAGCGGGACACCCCCAAATCCTAAGGTGTGAAAGTGCTGGCTTATGCCCTATCCATATCTCATATGGAGTTTTAACTACAGACTTACTTAGAATCCTATTTAATAGATAACAAGCTGATTCGAGTGGATATCTCCAGAAGGATATCAGCAAACTGGCATATCCCATCATGGATCGGACCATGTCTAATAGAATCTGATTCCTCCTTTCAGACATACCATTATGCTATGGTGTTCCAGGAGGAGTCCATTGGGAGAGAATTCCATTCTCTCCTAGATATGTGAGAAACTCACCAGAAAGGTATTCTTCTCCTCGGTCAGATCAAAGAGTTTTAATACTCTTTCTAATTTATCTTTCTACCTCACTTCAAAATCGTTTGAACATTTTAAAAGAATCTGACTTATGTTTTATCAGATAGACATATCTATATCTAGATAGATCATCTATGAAAGTGATGAAGTAGACACATCCACCTCTGGCACTTGTGCTCATTGGTCTACATACATCAGTATGTACTAGACCTAAGAGCTCATTGGCTCTCTCATCTTTTTCAGTAAAAGATGACTTGGTCATTTTACCAAGAAGATAGAACTCACAAGTTGGAAGTGATTCACAATCATTAACTTAGAGGATTCTCTCCCGAGTCAACCTATTTATCCTGTTCTTATTTATATGACCTAGCCTACAGTGTTATAAGTAGATATCTGATACACTATCTAACCTATGGTGCTTGCTAGTAGAATAGATTACATTAACAGATTGTGATAACATATATACACCATTGTTCAATTATCCACAGAAAGTAGTAACACCATTCATAATGACATTACAAACTCGTTTCTTTATTAAAATTTCATAATTGTTCATAGCCAAAAGGCCTATAGAAATGATATTTAAAAAGAAACTAGGATAGAAATGACAATCACTAAGAACAACGGTATGAGATTTAAATACAAGTTTCAAAATTTCTAAAGCTAGAATTGGAACTGGTCTTCCATCTCCAATGTTCAGGAATCTCTCATCTTACTCGAATCTTCTACTACCTGCAACCCCTGTAATGAATTATAAATATGATCAGTAATATCATAAATAGAAAAATTGCAAGGAGTTATCATATAAATACCTTGCCCAGTAATAGCTTGCTTCTTTCTCTACCTATTCGGATCTAGGGAGGTAATGTATTGAGGACAGTTTCTCTTTCAGTGCCTCCGCTTCTTGCAAAAGAAGCATTCGGCTTGACTCTTATCGAGCTTGGTCTTTGGGGTCTGAGCCTGCATGGGTATCCTAGCATGAACATGCACCTTCTTAGATTTCTTCTTCTTATTCTTCTTCCCTTTCCCAAAGGATCGAGAATGAGAAGACGAACCTCCCACTAAGTTTGTCGACTCCTTATGGAGTTGGTGATCCTTCTCAAAGTTCTAAAGTAACCCATGGTAGTACACTTTAGGCTTTGACATTCTATAATGTGTAAGAAATGGGAGATAAGACTTGGGCAGTGAGTTCAGTATTGCATCTTTCCTAAGTTATTTATGCAAGAGAAAGTCGAGCTTGCTCGAGCACTCTATCAGCTCGATCATGTACAATACATGATCAGTGATAGAGGCACCATCGCACATTCTAACATTGAAGATGGCATAACTAGTCTTATGCCTCTCAATGTCATCGGGTGCACCAAAAGAATCCTCTAACACTTAGAGCATTTCGTTTGGCTGAGCTATCTCAAACTTGCGACTGAACTCATTGCTCATCGCAGCCAGCATAATGCAGCACACGTGGTTCGATCACTAAGCCACTTTTGATAAGTGTCTCTGACTATTCCACGTGCATTGGTAGCTGGCTCCTCAGGTGTAGGATCCATCAGCACATATAGGATCTATTTATGCTCTAGGACAATCTTCAACTTTTGGTACCAGCTACCGAAGTTGGGTCCCACCAACTTATCATTGTCCAATAATGATCGTAGCGATAGGGAAGTGGCCATGTCTGTACAAAGAAAAATCAAAATCTAATTAGTAATTGATTCATTAAACCTAAAGATTTGGACTTTATTCAAAAGGTTTCTCCCACTATTTTATTCAAATTGATAGTCTCTACCTCCAATTCGAGAAATTATCCTAATTTCTTGGTGGGTACTAGAATCCACATAGACTGTACGCAAGTCCAACTTTGGTTGGCCCACCCATGTACATCTAAGGGTAGGTTCATAATTAATTATTTCTCCAAATAATTTTTAGTAATTAAATTTTTCCCCAGGCCCTGATTATTTGGCTTTGGCCTTCTCAAAAAAGTATCCAATTAGGTCCAACCATTAAAATGACCATACTTGGGCCATCCAACCAATGAATGATTAGGCCCAACTTTGGTTGACCCACCTGACCACCACTTAGAAAGATGTATCCAAGAGATCATATCATGAATGATAATTCCATCAACCGATAAGCACCAAGCCTTTGGGCCTCCAATGATTATCTAATTGATGGACCCATTATCATCCACTTTAATGGGAGGCTATGATCTAGTTATCATATAACTATTTCATTTTAGGGACCGAATAATTTTATAGAATTTATTTATAGAAGTGATTAGGTCAGATTAACCAGCTTGTCATGATTCTTCCACTAACTTCACCAAGTCAGCTTAAGGGAGACCATTAATAGGCTGGTCTAGGAGCACCTAAATCAGTCAAACTGATTTACCTAGCTGACATGGGTTAGCTCGAATAGTCAAGCGATCCAATCAAAACATAATCTCACCAAGAGGCCAGGTAAGTTCGATCAGTGGAAGGGTTTACTAGGCTTTTCTTAGACACTATCAGAAATAGTCAGGTAAGCAGGCTGTCAATTAAAAACCACTAATCTAGTTTACCTTAGACACCAATTGGTTTAATTAGTTTCAATTTGATCAACCTAACAGTTCGTGCTAGACCGCACAGCCAAGAATCAAGTCCATCTTGGGTCTTGTTAAAGACATGGACTTGACCAACTACAACTGTTGTAATTGATCTAGAGAATCCTTGACCTAATCTAAGACAACAATTGATTAGATTTAGTCAATTCTCTAATTAAGTTCATTCTTTAATCTAATCCTAGGTCTAACCTAATTAATGGACCTAATCCCCACTAACCCATTTAAACCAATGTATTTTGATTTGTGTCTTAGGATCTTCAATTCACAATCCTAGATCCTAATCAATCGACTTCTTAATTCTCAATTAAGTTTTGGTGAGGGTTGGGGTTCGGCTTTTCAAAAATGATTTTCATATTTGTAAAATATTTTTACAACATGGTTCTATCAACTAAGTTGCATGTTTGATTCATAATCAATATGCAAGTAGAATAAACATAAAACTACTTTAGATCTAATCTAAACAGGTTCATGTAATTGAAATAGTTTCAAAAATAATCAATCATAAATCTCTCTAGATCAAATCTAAATATTTATGATGATTAAAATTAGATAAAAATATTTTTAATCAAACCATAAAATTTCTTAGATCAAATCTAAAATTTTATGATCAATATTTTAGATCAGCATGTACTAGGATAACCTATTCACTTAAACCTTACAGTAGGACAATCTTATGGCAGTCCATGCAATCTAAAATATTTTATTTTTAGATTTAAAATTATTTTAAATCTATTAAATTATAAATAAAATTAGATCAAATCTAATAAATTTATGATTAGAGTCAGATCATTACAAACTAGGACAACCTATTCACTGTAAGGGATAAAAGTTACAGCAGGACAACCTTATGGCAGTTCCGTAAGATTAAAATTTTTTTTTTTAAAATTTTATTTTAATTTTAATTTAGATTATAAATTATATCTAATCTAAGAAATTAGATCTAATATAAGAAAAAGTCTAGACATGAATAAAAATCATGTAATAACAATATGGCTCCTGATACCAATTGAAGGAACCAGATCTAGGATTTTCATAGGTAGATCTTGAAAACTTTTCAAGATCTTACAGCGAAAGACTTAAATAAATTAAATATTTATTTAAATAAATATGTATAAATATCTAGATCTTAGATCTATTACATGATTCAAGGATATGATATTAAATCAAAAATTAAAATTCAAATAAGAAAGTAAAAGGTTGATCAAATCAACCTAGATCTATACTACATCAAATGCAGGTATGAAGTTAATAGATCAGATCTATTACCTGAGCAAGTTTAGATATTCTAACTTACTGATCTAGGCTTGAGAATGACAGTCACATGAGCTGCACATGCATTCTAACCTCTAGGAGTTCATCCATACGAGCCTACGATCTTTGATCTGAATTTTCGATGTAAGGAAATCAGCACAGCATACTAGTACTGTGCTGAACCTTCTTCGATGGTCGATCCGATGCTTTCTTCTTCAAAACTTAGACTCTCCAAAATATGAGAAGGAAGATGAGAGTTTTCTGATCTGAGACTCTCTTAAAAAAATTCAAAAGAAAGGAGGAGAGATTGAAAATAAAATAGCCCTAGAAGAAGACCCTCTTCTTCTTCTCTTTTCTCTCACCTAGACACCTAGTTTGGTGCCTATGGAACCCCTACACTCAAGGATCCACCTCCTCTAATTCTTGCACACCCTAAACCTCTCCTAAAGTTATATATTTTATAAAAAAATTAGAAGAAAATTCATCCAATAAATAGAGAAAAAGAAGAGTCTAAGTTAGGTCAAATTTCTAGACTAGGAATATCCAAACAAGGAAAGTTGTTGGGGTCCCCAACTCTTGGGTGCCTCCTCCATAATTTTTAGCATGGACCAGCAAGGGAGGGTACACAAAAAAATAGATTATTTTTATATAATAAGAGAAGAATTAATTAAAAGAGGAGACGGCACTCAAGGGAAGATGTTTTGGTCAACAAGGATTCTATCTCATAGAATTCTAAGCAAAACCAATTCCTCCTTTGACATGGTCTTCCACCTAACTTTCATATATGACTTGGAGGGAGAGAAGGGGCATGAAAATCAAGAAAAAAGAGATTTTTTATAAAAAATATCTAAAAAATAGGTATGGGGGGCATTGGGACCAAGGTGGCACAAGGAGATAGGGAGTCCAAGTCACAATAGGACTCCTGTTTTGACTTGGTCAAACAAGATCTTTTATCCAAATAAAGTCAAGATTAAACCAATCTAATTAAATAAAGCCCTAACTCATTTAAGAATTTAATTAAATTATATTAAATTAAAATGAATTTTAATTTATTTTCTAATTAAATTAGAAAATTGGGTTAATCCGAATCCTAGTTAGACTAGGACTAGTTCTTCCTTACACTTGGCTTATCCAATAAATCAATTGGACTTGATCCAATTAAGCCCAGAATAAATCTAATTAAATCATATTTAATTAGACTTAATCTCAATCTATTGGCTTTATCAAATTAAGTCAATTAGCAATATAATTGCTAATCAATCCTCCTACAACACTTGCACTAGGTTAAACACCAATCATATTGATTGTTTAACCCTAGAATGATTCTTAATCGTTGATCAACCATCCAATTAGATCGTAAGCTTTAATATTTGTGACCTCATAGGTCCAAACCTATGTCGATAGCATAGGAACAAATTTTTGTATCAATCAAAGTGACCATCTAGTAATGATATCCGACGGTCGGATAGGGTGAAGGTGTAGAACACCAACCTTAGAACCCATGCAGATATAGTTTCCATATAATTCATCCCCTTAACCATAATACTCATAGGATACATCAGAGTTCAACTATCAACTCTGATCAGGTTGTCCATATTGTATTTCAAAATATCAAATCTATCTAATGGATTATCTTGGCCAAGGCTTTGCAAGATTGAAATATAGTGATGCATTGTTCTTCAACTCTTAAAGTGGTCAACCCATCTTGATTACACTCTGACCTCGCAAGTACTTGACTGTGCCCAGAAGCCTTCCATTGTTGAATTAAAAATTTAGTTAGTCTGATACCAAAGCATAGTGGGTTGCTTGCAAGTCACTAAAGTAATCTCAGGTCTAAGGGATACTTATATCTATATCCCATCAGAGACATTCTCGATAGCAGAATGCTCTGAAGTTGGTCACATTCAGTGATGATGTATCCATACATCTCATCCATATGCCATACCAGTGTCTCCACACTTCTTGATTTAGAGGACAACCAATCTATACGGCATGCAGTGACCTATGCTCGATAGCTACTGTCATCCTTATTAATAGTCTATCATTTGATCGTAAACAAATTTAAGGACTAATGGATAAATCCTCTCTTTATTAAAGCTAAATAGTCCTAAGGACTTCATCACAATAATGAAGTTCATTAGAAGATGTAAACTTGTGATGAAAAGCATGTCAAAATATTTTTATTAATTAATAAATTAATTATAATATCTCAACCATCAATAGGCTAACGATTGGCTTTGGAACATAATTATTAATATTGAAGTCCTTCGATTATTCAAGATAAGAGGTAACAAGGAGAGGCCTTCTCAACGATCCATTTATGCCCCAGCAATCTTGTTTGGAATAGGAGGTAGACCTCATCCTAACAAGAAAAATAGCCAACCACATCAGAAATAGGAGGAGGACCTCATCCTGACATGGATAAAATTTCTTACGAGGGATTGAAGGCCTTCAATTATTTAAGATAGAAGGTAACGAGAAGAGGCCCTCATAATGGCCCACTTGTGCTATGGCAACCTTATTAGGAATAGGAGGTAGACCTCATCCTAACAAAAGTAATAGCCAACCACATCAGGAATAGGAGGAGAATGTTAGATATGTGTGCCCTAGAAGTCAGAATTGGCTGACACTTGTTATACACTTCTGAAGGCAAAATTATAATTTTGACTATAAATAATAAAATACGTTATTTTCTATCACAATATGTATTTAGTGTCTGTGATACATCTCTTGAGTTAATAGCAATGATAGTTCTTATTTTCAAGAGTTGAAAATTTAAGACATGAATTTTCATTATTAACTCATAAAATACTCCTGATAGTAGGATCATCATGAGGATGGTGATTGATCTGGAAGGTTGGTGTACAATCGCTACTTTATAGTAGATGAGTCTTGAGTCTGCGGTGTAGAGATACTAGAGCGAGAGTACAGATACTCATTAGAAAATAAGGGCACTGAGTGTGACCAACTCGAGCAATCATTAAGAAGTCTACCTTCTCATCGATGACTGACTTGAGGCTGTAGTTGTGTGTCTGGTTCTTTGACCTAAGGTGCATCGGTAGTTCACCTTGAGGATGCTATAATTTGACTACACCGAGACTCGGTCTCCTAGCCATTCAAAATCCTGAGTGTATGTTGGCTATGGCATGTTCATTATAGGAATTGGATTACACTAATAGGGAATCTATCTACCTCAGTAGATGAGAAGTAGCCCTATGATGATCATGAGAATCAAGTCTATAAGCCTATGGCCATGGCACAGTGAAATAATAGAAAGATTTTCTATTAAGGTTTTCACATCGAACTTGAACCAAATGATTAATCATATGACGGATATTAGGATTTGACCAGATTATCTTAACCCTAATCCAATTAAGGCTCATGATATAAAAACTTAATCACACAGATAACTGCACCGAGAGATTCATTTTCAATTCTGATGGGTTACCACCATATGCTACTAGATGTCACTGGTAGATTTTGAGAATAATTAGAATGATTTAGATGATCAATCATACAAGTTGTCTGAATCAGAAAAATTTTGATCCATCGGAAGGTGTTTCGATGATGTCGATGATAGAGATCGCGACATATCTCATTACCATACGGAGCAGAACCTAACTGGATCACACAAACAAAAATTTCAAACTGGATATCATTAATTAGACTAATTTAGTTTAATTGATTTAAATTAGATTCAATTAGGTTCAAGGAAATCGTGCTAGCATAGGATTGAGCGTAATGTTCTCCTTTAATTATCATTAAAGTTTATCTCAACTGAGCCAAATGTGTTTGGACTCACTCAGGTACCTTTACTTGGTTTGACTAAAAATTGTCTAGGTTAGAAAATGATTGTCTTAATTTATGAGATAAATTTTAGACAACACCTGCCATTTTCCATCATCTACTAAATTCTATTTTGGACATTTGGTCAAACGTTGATCTTTGACACTTAGACATCTACCCATATGTCATGCACCCATAGGAGAGAATTTTTGGATCAGTCCACTTTCTAAAAGGTAGATGGATAAGAGGTGCATGCCTAGGGAGGTGTGCACCCATGGATAAAGCATCTGGAGTCCCATACAAATGGGACTCCAGTTGCTTCAGGGTTTCTACCTAGGTGGCGCTAAAGACTTATCTTTGACCAATCTTGGCACCATCTAAGGATGATTCAGAAGGGCTCTCATCTGATTAGATCAGATGATATCATCCCACCAATTAGATTTAGATCTGATTGCACAAAAGATCATGATTGGTCGGGATGATGTGGCACTGCATGGCGCAATAGGGTCTATAAAAACCCTGCCCACGCCAAGATTAAAAAAGCTTGACCCATTGCCCATGCCACAAGGCTACCCCTTTTCCTCCTCCATGCCATCTTTAGGTCATCTCTCTCACCCATGCCCAAAAATTTTTGGGCACAAGTTTGGTGCGATCCAAGCAAGAGAAAGGCGATAGGAAAAAGAAGAAGGCAGCACTACTACAAGAAATAGCTCACATTTTCGAAAGAAGTTTTGAAGATCTTTAAAATCAGATCTAGATCTAATTTTTAGAAAAGTATAATAAAGCAGAAGATCTCTAGATCCTATTCGAGTGGATATCGATAGAGGCTAGGCACTTACATGGCTAGATCCAGAACCTCAAATAGACATTAGGATCTTCACAAGATAATCAGATTACCCTCAATAAGATAAATTAAATTATATTTAATTTTTTATTTTATTTTATTTTATTTTATTTTATTAGATCATTAATATCAGATTTGAAAAGTCTCAGATCTGATCTAGATCTAAGAGAAAAATTTTTAAAATATCTCTCTTGATCCAATCAGATCTGAACGAATCTGATCCGAAAAACTAGATTTTTTCTTCAACTGGTATCAGAGTCAGGTTCTATTTTTATTAGATCTAATTTTAATTTATTTTAATCTAATAAGTAGATTATTTTAGATATAATATGAGACATGATTAGATCTAAAATCAAAAAATTAAAACTTAAATAATTTAGATCTAAGTTGTACAAGATGCATGACTAGTTGTAGAATAGAATTGTTCTATATATAGTCTAGCATGATCATAATTTAATTTGATTAGTTATAATTTTTAGATCTATTTATTTATTATTTTATGATATTATAAATATTATTTAAAAAATAAAAAATAAAATTATTTAATTTTTATTCATATGAGATATGATGAATGCATGTCTAGACTAGTTGTAGAACAGTTCTACATAATTATGTAGAATAGATTTTAATTTGGTATGATTAATTTAAATTTAATTTTTTAGATAATTATGAGATAATTTAGATCTGAAAACATGCATGATATGATATATGAAAATATATGCAAAATATGTTTATAGTTAGATCAATTTTTATATATGAGATATATGATGTAGATCTAACTAGTTTTGTAGTTTTCATATTTTTGATTAAGGCATTCTTCTTGGCCGTTTGGTCATAAGAATAAAGTAGGATTTAAATACCCTCTCCTCTTATTTGATGTGGTATTCTTATGATGTGTAGGGATGCTGTGCGTTCGTCCTTAATCAGAAACCTAAAACTTATTTTCTGTAAAATCCTAGATCCTGAAATCTTGAAATTTTATTTACATGTTTTGTTTATGAACCCTAAACTTAATTAAAAATTAAGATTATGAAATATGTTAAGTCTAAAAATTAAAAATTTTTAGGTTTAAGACATATTCATAAAATTGAATTCAGACTTGGATAGCTTAATTAGGTCTAGCGGTTGATCAAACAGAATCAAGAGTTGGTTAGATGAGATCAAGAGTGCTTAAATTGACCAGTCTAATAGGATTAAGTCTGGATCAAGATCGAATCACCTGAGTGATCGATCAAGCTAAGATCGAATTAGGCTCAGTGGTTAGAGTCTAGACTGTAGGCTAACCTGATTGATTCTAGATCAACAATTTGGTGTCTAAGGTAAGTCTAGCAGATATGATTGATTGGTTTTTAATTGGAAGCTACTCAACTTGAATGCGTCTTATCGAGTTATGGCATATTCCCTGCCACTGGTTCTCATCTGTATCTGGGCACCATATTTGTCAAACCCGCAGTTCCCTGATCTAAGTGGGTTAATAATCTTGAGGCTAAACCCATGCCACTAGGTTAGTATAATTGTTATGATCTATTGTAAGTCCAAGTTTAAGGAGGATCAAATAAATTTCCTAAGAAAAATGATAAAGTCTAAGGTGTCTTCACCATTGTATGATATGCGAGGGCGTCGGCCTGGGTTGATTGTTCTCGGACTGGTCATAGTGGTTTTAGTTGTAGCGCCGAGAAGATGTGCAATATTTGTCTGATTTAGGACAGTTGGATGCTACGAAGCGATGAGGATAAAGTTGGGGTTCAATATTTTTGAATACGGTGAGAAGAGGAACAATTAGGAATCTGAGATACTATCAAAATGGTGGGGTCTGACTTAACTAAGGAAGTGGATCAATATTTGGCATGGTGAGATCCATTAATTAGAGACCAATTGGGTGCACCATAATTAGAGAATCATGGACAAGGAGTTATTCCACTCATTGGCTAACCCATCATCAATAACTATAGGTGAGATGATGAGTCAAGTTGTGGGACTGCACCATCCATTAGAAATCTATAATCATTGAAGATTTTTTCACATCTCTATAAAGAAAGTGTAGGGATTCAAGAAAATAGGTGGCGAGATAATTATTGAAAAATAAATTCTAAATAAAATTGATCAAATCTTTAATTATAATATCTAACTAAAAACTTTGACTCCTCTACAGAAAAATAAAAAAGTGCTGCTTCCAACCTACTAGCATGTTATCCTGGACACATAGACTGACCGATCTAAGTTACAAGAATTAGCTTTGGAACTTCAAAATCATTTGAGTTCCAAGAAGTTAAGCTTCATGTATATAGATCAGGATCCTTCCCACTTACCAGCTCGTCCATCCATTGAATAAAAAGAGCATCTCTTTGATAGGTGTTATGGACGAAATTAACAAAGACCAGATACTACATGTTAGGGCTTATGTTTGATGAGCTCCAGCGCCAACATGAAGATATCGGGACTGCTCGCCAAATGTTGGCTCACCTGCAGGAGATGTTTGGTGAACAGAGTCGCGCAGCCAAATATCAAGTCACGAAATGACTTTTTAAGGCTAAAGATGCGTGATGGGACAGTCAGTCCAAGATCACTATCTGACAATGATCAAGGAACATGGAAGAGCTTGAGAAGCTTGAAGTGAAGTTGGACATGGATCTGTAGAATGATATAATTCTACAATCCTTGATTGATGCATATGGACAGTTCATCATGAACTACCATATGCATAAACTTCAAAATACTCTGGCCGAGCTTATGAACATGCTGGTTACTGCTGAGCTTTCAATGAAAGGTTCTAAAGGATCAGTATTTGCTATGGAATGGATTTTTTTCAAGAGAAAGTCTTTTGGAAAGAAGAAGAAGTCTATGAAAAAGTAGAAGATAGAAGAAGAAAACAAAAAGAAGGCAGAGCTGAAGAAGAAGGCCACTGACAAAGGAAAATATTTTCATTGCAACACTAATAGCCACTGGAGGCAGAACTGCCCTACATACCTGGCCATCCTAAAGAATAAGAAGGAGGTAGGTCCTTTTGGAGGTATGCTCATTATTGAATCTAACCTTATGATTTTTTCTACATCTAGTTGGATGCTTGACTTTGGTTCTAGTGCTCATTTATGCACTTCCATGTAGGATCTTGAGGATAGCAGGAGGCTGAGGGATGGTGAGATGATCCTACGCATTGGAAATAGTGCAAGGATTGCTGTTGTGGCCGTAGAAACCTATCCTCTTTGACTACCATCTGGTTTAGATTTAGTACTTTGGGATTATTATTATGTGCCTACAGCAAGCAGGAATTTGATTTCTATTTCATGTTTAGCATAAGAAGGCTATGCAATTAGTTTTGTTAAGGACCATTGTAACATTCTTTATGAAAGAAATAAAATTGCAAATGGTTTTCTTATTAACGATCTTTACCAGTTACATATTGATGTATCTATTTTTAATATCGAGCAAAATATGAATGCCATAAAATCAAAATGATCCAAGGATAGTCCAAACGATAGGTATCTATAAACCTTAGACTAGGTTATATAGTAGAAGATAGGGTTAACAAATTTGAGAAAATTGGGCTATTAAGTCCATTGACTTTCGAGTCATATCCAATTTGTGAATCATGTCTTCATGACAAAATGACCAAACTTCATTTTATGGGACATGGGGAAAGGGCCATGAATTTACTTGCCCTAGTACATACTGATGTGTGCGGCCCATTTGATGTGCTGCTAGAGGCAATTTTGTCTACTTCATAACCTTCACCGATGATTTATCTCGGTATGGGTATGTGTATCTTGTGAGACACAAGTCTGAAGCCTTTGAAAAGTTTAAAGAATTCAGACATGAAGTAGAAAAGCAAACTAGAAAACCCATTAAGATTCTTCGATCAGATCGAGGAGGTGAATACCTTAGTTAGAAATTCTTGGACTTTCTCAAGTAGAATGGCATAGTCTCTCAATGGACTTCATCTGAAATATCTCAACTCAACAAAATTTCAGAATGGAGGAATCGGATCTTATTAGATATGGTCCGATCCATGATGAGCTTCATAGACCTTCCTGATTTTCTTTGAGGATATAGTTTGTTAACTGCTATATATTTACTGAATAGGATTTCTTCCAAAATCATTCCTACCATACCGTATGAGATATGGCAAGGTAACAAACCAAGTCTGAGTCATCTCAGAATTTGGGATTGTCTGGCTCATGTCAAAAGACAACAAGCAGACAAGTTAGACTATAGGTCCTTTAGAGCTTAATTCATAGGATATCCTAAAGAGTCATTAGGATATTATTTCTACATTCCAGAAGATCACAATGTGATTGTGAGTCGATATGCCATCTTTCTTGAAAAATAGTTTATTCAAGATGGCAGCATTGAAAAGTAGGTCAAGCTAGAGGAGAAAGTCTCCTAAGAGCAAAGAGCTAAGGATCCTTTGGAACCAAATCAGGTTGAGCCAATGCAATCACTACCTCCTCCACCTCGAAGATCGAAAAGGGTTTTCCATCCCCTTGAGAGGTACTTAGGTACTATTTCAGAGGAAGTAGAGAAAATATTCCTTGTAGGTAATAGAGTTCATGTTGATGATCCTAAAACCTATAACGAGGCGATATCAGATATCGACTTTAAGAAATGGTTAGAGGTAATGAAGTCAAAAATTGACTTGATGCACTCAAACCAAGTCTAGATCTTGGTAGATCCACCAAAAGGTATAATACCTATTAGGTGTAAATGGATCTACAAGAGAAAGATTGGTGTAGATGAGAATGTAGAGACATTCAAAGCTAGATTAGTGGCAAAAGGTTATAGTCAGTGCGAAGGCATGGACTATCAGGATACCTTTTCGCCAGTAGCTATGCTTAAATCCATTCCTACATTGCTTGCTATTGCAGCCTATTTTGATTATGAAGTATGACAAATGGACGTGAAAACAGCATTCTTAAATGGATATCTTGAGGAAGATATCTATATAGAATAGCCACTGAGTTTCACATCCAGTGATACTGACCACAAAGTATGCAAGCTGCAAAGGTCCATATATGGACTTAAGCAAGCATCTCGGAGCTGAAATACTCATTTTAATGATGTGATCAAATTATTTGATTTCATCAAGAACGAGGAGGAACCATGTATTTTCAGAAAGATCAGTGGGAGCACTATTGTCTTCCTCATACTATATATGGATAATATCCTCCTTATTAAGAATGTTGACCATAGTTAAAATATGGTTATCTAAAGAATTCTCCATGAAAGACCTAGGAGAAGCATTCTTCATCCTTGGAATCAAAGTCTATAGAGATAGACCGAATAGGATGCTACTCTTTCACAGAAGATGTACATAGAGGAAGTGTTAAAGAGGTTTAGCATGAAAAACTCTAAGAGAGGATTGGTACCCTTCAGACATGGCATTCATCTCTCCAAGAAAATGTGTCCCAACACACCAGAGGAGATTGAATGCATGAGCAAGATCCCTTATGCTTCTACAATAGGGAACCTCATGTATGCCATGTTATGTACACGACCTGATATAGCCCATGCTGTGAATGTCACAAATAGATATTAGTCAAATCCAGAAGAAGAACACTGGACTTCTGTGAAATGTATCCTTAAGTACTTAAGAAGAACTAAGGATATGTCCTTGATTTTTGGTAATGGAGAACTCAAAGTCCAAGGGTATACAGACTTGGATTTTATGTCCGATATAGATGATCGAAAGTCAACATCTAGGAATCTATTTGTGTGTAATGGTAGTGCTGTCAGTTGGAAGAGTTCCAAATAGATAGTAATAGCAGATTCCATCATGAAAGCAGAATACATCGCTGCGTTAGAAGTTATGAAGGAGGCATTTTAGTACAACAAGTTCATTGCAGAGATCGGAATGATGCCATTAGATGCCATTTCTCTATACTGTGATAATAATGGTACCATAGCCCTTGCTAAGGAGCTGAACTCTCATAAAAAATCCAAACATATTGAGTGATGATACTATCTCATCTACGATTACCTCAAGAAAGGATACGTTCAGGTTAAGAGAGTCGACTTCGTAGACAATGCGGTAGACCTACTTACAAAGCCGTTGGGCAAGCAAAAGATCGAGACCCACCTTGAGAAGATGGGACTTAGATTTGTAGCCAATTGACTTTAGGTTAAGTAGGTGTTTGTTGGATATGTGTGCCCTAGAAGCCAGAATTGGCTAACACTTGTTATACACTTATAAGGGCAAAATTATAATTTTGACTATAAATAATAAAATGGGTTATTTTCTATCACAATGTGTACTTAGTGTCTGTGATACATCCCTTGAGTTAATGGCAATGATAGTTCTTATTTTCAAGAGTTAAAAATTTAAGACATGAATTTTCATTATTAACTCATAAAATGCTCCTGACCGTAGGATCATCATGAGGATGGTGATTGATCCGGAAGGTTGGTGTATAATTGCTTCTTTATAGTAGATGAGTCTTGAGTCTATGGTGTAGAGACATCAAAGCGAGAGTACAGGTACTTGTTAGAGAATGAGGGCACTGATCGTGACCACCTCGAGCAGTCATTAGAAAATCAACCTTCTTGTCGATGATTGGCTCGAAGCTGCAATTGTGTGTCTGGTTCTTTGACCTGAGGTGCATCAATAGTTTACCTTGAGGGTGTTATAGTTTGACTACACCATGACTCGGTCTCTTAGCCATTCGGAATCCTGAGGTATATGTTGGCTATGGCATGTTCATTGTAGGAATTTGATTACACCAATAGGGAATCTATCTACCTCGGTAGATGAGTAGTAGCCCTATGATGATTATAAGAATCAAGTCCATAAGTCCATGGCCATGACACAGTGAAATAATAGAAAGAGTTTCTATTAAGATTTTCATATTGGACTTGAATTGAATGATTAATCATATGATGGATATTAAGGTTTGACGAGATTACCTTAACCCTAATCCTATCAGATCTCAAGATAGAAGAACTTAATCACATAGGTAACTGCACCGAGAGGTTCATTTTTAGTTCTGATGGATTGCCACCATATGCTGCTAGGTGTCAGTGGTGGATTTTGAGAGCAATTAGAATAATTTAAATGATCAATCATACTAGTTGTCTGAATCAGAAAAGTTCTGATCCATCGAAAGGTATTTCGATGATGTCGATGATAGAGATCATGACATATCTCATTACCATATGGAATGAAACCTAACTGGATCACACAAACAAGGGTTTTAATCTAGATATCATCAATTAGACTAATCTAGTTTAATTGATTTGAATTAGATTCAATTAGGTTCAAGAAAATCATGCTAGCACACAATTGAGCCTAATGTTCTCCTTTAATTATCATTAAAGTTTGTCTCGACTGAGCTAAATGTGTTTGGGCTCACTCGGATATCTTTACTTAGTCTGATTGGAGCTTGTCCAGGTCAGAAAATGGTTGTCTTATTTTATGAGATAAATTTGAGACAATACTTGCCATTTTTCATCATCTTCTAAATCCTATTTCAGACATTTGGTCAAATGTTGACCTTTGACACTTAGACATCTGCCCATATATCATGCACCCATAGGAGAGAATTTTTGGACCAGTCCACCTTCTAAAAGGTAGATGGATAATGGGCACATGCCTAGGGAGGTGTGTGCCCATGGATAAAGCATCTAGAGTCCCATACAGATGGGACTCCTATTGCTTTAGGGTTTTTACCTAGGTGGCATCAAAGACAAGTATGGGACTCCTATTGCTTCAGGGTTTCTACCTAGGTGGCGCCAAAGACTTGTCTTTGATCAGTCTTGGCACCATCTAAGGAAGATTTAGAGGAGCTCTCATCTGATTGGATTAGATGATGTCATTCCATCAATTAGATTTAGATCTGATTGCACAAAAGACTATGATTGGCTAGGATGATGTGGCACTGCATGGCACAATAGGGTCTACAAAAACCCTATCTGCACCAAGATTAAAAAAGCTTGACCCATTGCCCATGCCACAAGACTGCCCCTCTCCCTCCTTCATGCCATCTTCAGGTCTTCTCTCTCACCCACGCCCAAGAATTTTTGGGCACAAGTTTTGTGCGATCCAAGCAAGAGAAAGGAGACAGGAAAAAGAAGAAGGCAACACTGCTGCAAGAGATAACTCACATCTTCGAAAGGAGTTTTGAAGATCTCTAAAATCAAATCCAAATCTAATTTTTGGAGAAGTGATAAAGAAGAAGAAGATCTCCAGATCCTACTTGAGTAGATACCGATAGAGGCCAGACACTTACATGGCTAGATTCAGAACCTCAGGCAAACATCAGGATCATCATAGGATAATCAGATTATCCTCAATAAGATAAATTAAATTAGATTTAATTTATTCTTTATTTTATTTTAATTTTTTATTAGATCAATAATATCAGATCTAGAAAGTCTCAGATTTGATATGGATTCAAAAGAAAAATTTTTAAAATATCTCATTTGATCCAATCAGATCTGAATGAATCTGATCCAAAAAAGTAGGTTTTTCCTTCAGAGGACCTCACCCTGATGTGGATGAAAATCCTTACATGGGATTGAAGGCTTTCAATTATTTAAGACAAGAGGTTAACCTTGTCGTTGAAGGGAGCGCATAGGATTTCTCGCTCTACTTTCAAAAAATATAAGCAGTGGAAACTATTATTAATCAAATTAATAATAAGAGCTACAGATCTAATCTAAAAATCCTACATACTATAAGATCTAATGTATCATAAATGCATGCATATCTAAAAATAAAAATAGCAACTGCAGTAAAGCCATTTTTTACTACTCTATGTGTTCAGAACACATTATCTTGCATGGATAGTCGATCACCATAATTCAAATATCGTCAGAGAGGTCCACTCATCACGATGCAACCATACCATGTATCTGGCTTCCATAGGTTGTCCACACAAGGCCTTGATCCTGATCAGCTCCCTCTGAGTGCTAGCTCGATGCAGGAATCCTTTGACGGCTGACTTAGATTGAACTAATTCAATTTGCCTCCTGTAATTTTGGATGCTCCAAAAAATTACTAGAGGTAGGGAAGAGGTAGAGGAAGGTCTCTTGAGAGTCACATGATTTTGTGATTCTCATAGCTCACGTTCTCTTTTCCTAAAACCTAGGCTAAAAACCTAGGGTAGCACTCATCCAGTACCCTATGCAATACTACTTTTGGAATTTCTCTCAGGAAACTCTTGGTGTTTTTCATGCACAATTGGGTGGACCTCATGGAGAAGAACCTCTCTCAGATTCTATGCATGCCCCTTCACAAAACTCCTTTTAATCTATGCCAAACAGAGTAGAGAGCGCATAGAGGGATAAGGATCTAGTAGTTGCTTATTCGAATTCAAACTTCATTTGAATTCAAATAGTAACCATATGATTTTATCCACTTATGGATATGAGAAGGAAGGGTGTGCACCCTCTTATGCATGAATTTTTTCACAAGAATTCTCAATTCTCATGGAGAAAAGGATGGGCACAAGATCAAGATGATGTGGTGCATAAGACTAGTCAAAATAGTCTTTCAAACCTTATCCAATTAAGACCCAATCCAAACTAATTTGGCTTGGCCCAATTAGAGGAGATTAAATCCAAATTATTTAGGCTTAATTAGGCTTAGTTAAATCCTAATCAAATCAAAAATTAATCCAGCCAAACTCCTGATCAAATCAGGGATTAAACTTTCTCAGTGATTAGGTCATCTCATAACCTAATCGAGTCAAACCAACTGAATCCAATTCAATTGGACTTGAACGAGAAAACATTACTCAATCAAATTGAGTTAATTAGTGATCAAATCACTAATTAAACTTCTCTTGATCAGCCATCAGATTGGGTAGGAACCTCTAGTATGTGTGACTCCGTAGATTCGAATTTAAGTCGATAGCATAGGAATCAATTTCCTATATTAATCGAAGTGACCATCAAGCAACGATACCCAATATTCGGATAGGCTGAATAGTGCAATCGCAATATTCTGAACCTACATGAATATAGTTATCACATAATTCATTCCTTTGACCTCTATGCATAGGATGACTTAGGGTTAAACTGTCAACCCTAGAAGATACATCCAAATTATGTCTTAAAATAATTAGTCCTATGACCCCTCACTAGGACTATCCTAGCTAAGACTTTGCTAAATTGAAATACTATTTAACATAATTCCTGAGTCCAAGAGTGGTTAATTCCATCTTGACTCATGCATCGACTCCTTAAGTACTTGACTGTACCCAAAAATCTTCCATCACTGAATTAGAAATTCAGGTAGTTTGGCACTAAAGTGCAGTGAGTTGCTTGGAAGTCACCATAGTGATCTCAGGTCGGAGGGATACTTATGCCTATATTCCATTAGAGCAATTCTTGATAGTAGAAAAGCTCTAAAGTCGATCATGTTTAGTGTAGATGTACCCCTACATCTCACTTGCATGCTATATTAGTGTCTCCATACTCCTTGGTTAAGAGGACAACTAACCTATATGGCACACAATGACCTATACTCAATAAACATTGTCATTCTTAGTAACAATGTATTATTTGATCATGAACAATTTTAAGGACTAAATGATAAATCCTTCTTTATCGATTCTAAATAGTCCTAAGAACTTTATCACAACAAACAGGAGTTCATTAGAAGATGAACGATTTATGACAAAAAAAAGCTAGAATAATTTTTATTCAGTTAATAATTCATATACAATTATATAAAATAGCTCAATCATCAATAGGCTGATGATTGGCTTTGGAACACTATTCTCAATAATCTTTCACTTGGTCTAAAGCCAATTGGTGCAGTATCGTATACCCATCTTTGACTTGAAGTCATCGAACTCCTTCATCACAATAGCTTTAGTGAATGGATTGGCCAGGTTCTTCTTTCCGTCGATCTTTTGAAGATCAATGTCACCTCAATCCATGATCTCCCAAACAAAATGAAAGTGGTGCAGAATATGCTTCGTCCACTAGTCTGCTTTCGGTTCCTTCGCCAGAGCTATGGCTCTAGAGCTATCGTAGAAGAGCAGAACTAGATCGTCAAGAAAGGATGCTACTCTGAGCTTGATGATGAACTTCTTCAGCTATACCACTTCTTGGCAGCATCTGATGCAGCAACATACTCCACCTCACACATAGAATCGGCCATGGTGTGCTGCTTGGAACTTTTTTGGTAGACAGCTCTACCATTAAGGGTAAACACATATCCCAACACACTCTTACCATCATCATAATCAGACTGAAAATTGGAGTCTGCAAACTCCATAAGTTTTAAGTTTGATTGACCATAAATAAGCCACAAGTCCTTAGTATTTCTCAAATACTTTAGGATGGTTTTAACAATCTTCCAATGGTTCTCTCCTAGATCGGATTGGTATCTACTCACTATCCCTAGTGAGTATGCCACATCTGATCAGGTACATGTCATGGCGTACATAATAGAATCCACTATCGAAATATATGGAATTCTACTCATACTTTCTCTCTCTTAAGATATTGTTAGATAATCCCTCTTCGAGAGAGAAATTCTATGGCCTATCGGTAGATAGCCTTTCTTGAAATTCTCCATCCTGAACCTCTTCAGCATAGTATCAATATACATAGGTTGGGACAATCCAAGCAATCTTTTAGATCTATCTCTATAGATCTTCATCTCTAGGATGTAGAAAGCTTCTCCCAGATCCTTCATGGAGAACTATGATGATAGCCAGATTTTTATTCCTTGTAATGCAGGGACATCATTCTCGATTAAGAGAATGTCATCAATATACAAAATGAGAAATACAACTACTGGACCATTAGCCCACTTATATATGCAGGGCTCTTCTTTGTTCTTAATGAAGCCATACGTCTTGATCATCCTATCGAAATATATGTTCCAACTTCGAGAAGTCTATTTCAGTCCATAAATGGTCCGTTGAAGCTTGCACACCTTAGACTCATCTATAGATATGAAACCTTCAGGTTGTATTATATACACCTCTTCAGCCAGCTTTTCAATTAGGAAAGCTGTTTTCACATCTATTTGCTAGATTTTAGTCCAAATGCGCAGCTATCGCAAGCATAATCTGAATGGACTTGAGCATTGCCATAGGGGAAGATATTTCATCATAGTCAATGCCATAATATTGACGATACCCCTTGGCAACCAAACAAGCTTTATACATCTCTACCTTCCCATCTGCACCCCTTTTTCTTTTGAAGACCCACTTACACCATACGGCTTTTACCCCTTCGGATGGGTCAACCAATGTCCATACATCATTGACCTTCATGGAATTCATTTTGAATTTCATGACCTCGAGCTATTTGCAAGAGTCGGGTCTCTGCATTGCATCCATATAGATGATCCGATCCTCATTATTTTCATCGAGTTCAATAGGATCACCATTCTGGATCAAAAAATCATAGTATCTATCTAGCTGACATAGAACTCCACTAGATCGCCTTAAGGGTGTAGGTTCAGTAGGCTTCGAGTTTGATCGAATCAAATCTGATTTAGGTTCAGCTACTTATGTTGGTTCTTCCACCTGTCAAACTTCCTCAAGCTCGATCTTAGAGGCATTAGTCCCTTTACCAAGGAACTTCTTTTCTAAAAAGACTGCCTTAAGGCTAACAGACATATTTTGTTATTCAGCTAGATAGAAGTAATATCCTTTGGTCTTTTTTAGATATCCTATAAAGCTACACTTGTCAGACCTAGATCCAAGCTTGTTCGTTACTAAATGTTTGACATAAGCCGAAAACCCCCAAATCCTAAGGTGTGAGAGTGCTGGCTTACGTCCTATCCACATCTCATATGGCATTTTAGAAATAGACTTACTTGAAATCCTATTTAGAATATAACAAGCTGACTCGAGCGTATATCCTCCGAGGAAGATCGGCAGACCAGCAAACCCCATCATAAATTGAACCATGTCCAACAGGATCTGATTTCTCCTTTCGGATACACCATTATGCTGTGGTGTTCCAGAAGGAGTCCATTGGAAGAGAATTCCATTCTTCCCAAGATATGTTAGAAATTCATTGAAAATGTACTCACTTCCTCAATCAGATCGAAGAGTTTTAATACTCTTCTTAGTTTGCTTTCCTACCTCATTACGGAATAGTTTGAACATTTCAAACAACTCCAACTTATGCTTCATTAAATAGACATACCCATACCTCGATAGATCATCTATGAAGGTTATGAAGTAGAAATATCCACCTCTAGTGCTTGTACTCATGGGTCCACATACAGCAGTATGTACTAGACTCAGGAGTTCACTAGCTCACTTATCTTTTTCAATAAAAGGTGACTTGGTCATCTTATCAGGAAGACAAGACTCACAGGTCGGAAGTGATTCACAATCACTAACCACAAAAAATCCTTCTTGAGCCAACATATTTATTCTATTCTTATTGATATGACCTATCCTGCAATGCCAAAGGTAGACATCTGACACTTCGTCTATTCTAGGTTGTTTATTGGAGATTTGGACTATGTTAATAGATTATGATAATAGATAAATTTCATTATTCAATTATCCAACACAAACTATAACACCATTCAAAATGACATCACAAAAATTTATTTTTATTGAAAACTGATAACCGTTCTTGGCTAAAAGGCCTATAAAAATTATATTTAATAAAAAACTTGGATAAAAGTGATAATCACTAAGAATAACTCTATGAGAATTGATTATGAGGTTCATGATTCCTAAAGCTAGAACTAGAACTTGTCTTCCATCTCCAACATTTAGGAATCTCTCACCTTCACCAAATCTCCTACTGATCTACAAACCCTGCATTGAATTACAAATATGATAAGGGCTTTCGATATCTAATACTTATGTAGTAGTATCACAAATTGAGAAGTTGCAAGGTGTTATTACATAATTATCTTGCCTAGCAACTACTTCTTCTTCTTTGGTTTGTTTGGGTCCAGGGAGGCAATGTACTGAGGATAATTCCTATTCTAATGCCACTGCTTCTTGTAAAAAAAGTACTCCGCCTAGCTCTAGTCGGGCTTGCACTTCTTGGTCTAACCTTGTGCAGACGTCCCAGCGTGCGGCTGCACCTTCATAATCTTCTTCTTCTTATTCTTCTTTTCTTTCTTAAAGGGTCGACCAAAAGAAGATCCTCTTACTGCATTCATCGACTCCTTATGGAGCCGGTGATCCTTCTCAAAGTTCTGCGGCAACCCTAATAAATCACGATAGTTCACTATAGGCTTTGTCATTCTAAAATGAGTAAGAAAGGGGAGGAAGGACTTGGGCAAAGAATTAAGGATTGCATCCTTGCCGAGCTGCTCCTGTAGGGAATAGCCCAGTTTATTTAGGTGCTCAATCATCTCGATCATGTATAATATATGTTCGGTGACTGACGCCCCATCCCTCATCCAAACATTGAAAATGGCACAACTAGTCTTGTGCCTCTCAACATTGTCAGGCATACCAAAGGAGTTATTCAACTTTTTAAGCATCTCCTATGGCTGAGAATTCTCAAACCTACAACTAAACTCATCATTCATTACTGCCAGCATAATACACCGAACGGTGGTGCGGTCATTGAGCCACTTCTAGTAAGTGTCTCTGACTGTGTCTCTTGCATTCGAAGCTGGCTTCTCAAGTGCAGGATCCATCAGAATATACATGATTCATTCATGCTCCAGGATGATTTTTAACTTTTGGTACCAACTATCGAAGTTAGGTCCTATAAGTTTATCATTGTCTAAGAATGATTGGAGCGATAAGGTAGTAGCCATTTCTGCATAAAAGAAAAACCATAGACCTTATTAGTATATGAATTATCTACTCTAAGGACTTGAACATTAGTCTAAAGGTTCTCCCATTATTTTTTTTGAATTGGTAGGCTCTACCTCCAATTCAAAGAATTATCCTAATTTCTTAGTGGGTACTAGAATTTATATAGACTACACATGAACCCAACTTCGGTTGGTCAACCTATGTGTACCTATAGGTAGGTTCATAACCAATTATTTCATCAAATATCTTTTAGTAATTTTATTTTTGCTTCAAAAGTCTAATCAGTATGGTTTGGCCTCCACTGAAAAGATCTAGTTAGGTCCAACCATTAACATGACCACATTTGGTGCATCAGACCAACAAATGATCAAGCCTGACTTTGGCCGGCCAACCTAACCACCATTAGAAAGATACGATCAAATCATTATATTATGAATGATAATTTCATTAGTCAATAAGCACCAGGTCTTTGGACCTCCAACAATTATTAAATAAATGGGCCCATTATCACTCAACTTGATGGCAGGCTATGACTTAGTTATCACCATAACTTTATCATTTTAAGGATCTAATAATTTTAGAATATTTTATTAACCAATTTTAAGAAGATTTGACCAGCCAATTTGGATCCTCCCACTGACTTCACCAAGTCAGATCAATAAGGACCTAATTCAAGTCGGTATTAGGAGCACCTAAATCAGTCAAACTAATTTACCTAATTGACATGGATGATCCCAAATCACTAAGTGATCTAATCAAAATTTAATTCACTAAGATGGCAAGGTAAGTGAGATCAGTGGAAGGAATATGCCATTAACTCATCAAAGATCAAATCAGTACAAGTAGCTCCTAATTAAAAACCACTGGTCTGAGCTGTCAGACTTACCTTAGACACCATCCAATTCATTAGTTTCAATTTGACCAACCTAGCAATTTTTGGTTCCACCGCATAGCCATGAATCAAGTCCATTTGATCCTTATTAAAGGCATGAGCTTGACCAACTACAACTATTGTAATTTGGTCTAAAGAGTACTTGACCTAATCTAAATCAACATTTGGTTAGATTTGATCAATTACTCTAACTTAGTCAATTCTTTAACTAACTTTAGGTCTAATCCAATTAATGGACCTAATTCGACTAACCCAATGACCCACATTTTATGATCAATGACTTAGGATCTTTAAATCATAATTCTAGATCCTAATTCATCATACTTAATTCTAAATTAAGTTTAAGATAGAGGGTTGGGGTTTGGCATTTTGAAAATATTTTTTAAAATTTTTGAAAAATTCTTTACATCCTAGTACCGCTTCACTAAATAGGTTGACTCATTTCAAAAATGGGACAGCTTATTTCATAAACAAGTACTAGATGTAGGTTTGATTTCATAAAACCAGCCATTTTAAACATTCAGCCAACTTCTTAGTCAAGCTAGCTCAGATCCCATCCAAACTGGCCTGAGAAGAAGTCGAGCTAGCTCGATTCCTGAGACAGCCGGCTTGGGTTGAAGGCCAGAAGGCCATTGGTCTCGTCTAGCAAGCTTGGATCCAATCTGAGCCGACCTAAATTAAAGTTGATCTGGCTCAGTTTCTGATCAAGCTGGCTGGAGCATCAATCCAGAAATTGTATCATGGCTGGCATGCTGGTTGAGCTGGTTTGATTCCTGAGCGAGCCGGCTCGACCGACGAACAGAACCTTCCTAAGATCCTGTTCAGATTTAATCAAAAACTATGTACTCTATAAAAAATTAATAAATTTTTAGATCTAATCTAAATGCTAATTTATGATAAAATTTAGATTAAATCCATCAAACATATCATAAAAATCATTAGATCTAATTTAAAATTTTTATGATCAATTTTATAGGTCGTACTGTATCAGGACAATCACTCCACTATAAGGGGTAAATCTTACGGCAGGACAACCTACAGTCCATACGATTATCATTTTTATTTTTTAGATCAAATTATTATTTGATCTAATCTAAAAATAATCTAAATCATGCATACATAATATATCAAAGAACCTGTTGTTCTAATACCAATTGAAAGGAGCACATAGGATTTCTAGCTCTACATTCAAATTTTTTTTTTAAAAAACATATGCAGCAAAAATTATTATTAATCAAATTAATAATAAGAGCTACATATCTAATCTAAAAATCCTACATGCTATAGAATCTAATGTATCATATATACATGCATATCTAAAAATAAAAACAACAACTACAGTAAAGCTATTTTTTACTACTCTATGTGTTCAAAACACATTACCTAGCATAGGTAGTTGATCACCGCAATCTAAATATCGTCGGAGAGGTCCACTCATTGTGACGTAGCCACATAATATGTTTAGCCTCCATGGATCCTCCATGCGAGGCTCCATTCCCGATCAGCTCCTCTCGAGTGTTAGCTCGATGTAGGAACCCTTTGATGACTGATTTAGATCGAACTGATTCGATCTACCTCCAGCAATTTTGGATACTCTAGAAAATTACCAGAGGTAGGGGAGAGGTAGAGGAAGGTCTCTTAAGAGTCACGTGATTTTGTGACGCTCATAGCTTATGTTCTCTTTTCCCAAAACCTAGGTTGAAAACCTAGGGGAACACTCATCCAGAACCCTATGCTACACTCTTTCTGAAATTTCTCTCAGAAAACTCTTGTTGTTTTTCATGCACAATAGGGTCGACTTTGTGGAGAAGAACTTCTCTCAGATTCTACGCACACCCCTTCACAAAGCTTCTTTTAATCTGTGCTAAACAGAATAGAGAGCATGTGGAGGGATAAGGATTAGGTGGTTGCTTGTTCGAATTCAAACATCATTTGAATTCAAATAGTAACCATCTAATTTTATCCACTCAAGGATGTGAGAATAATGGGCGTGCACTATCTTGTGCATGGATTTCTTCATGAGAATTCTTAATTCTTGTGGAGAAAAGGGTGGGTGCAAGATCAGGGTGATGTGGCGCATAAGACTAGTCAAAATAGCCTTTCAAACCTTATCCAATTAAGACCCAATCCAAACTAATTTGGCTAGGCCCAATTAAACCAGATTAAATCCAACTTATTTAGACTTAATTAGACTCAGTTAAATTCTAATCAAATCAAAAATTAATCAAGCCAAACTTCTGATCAAATTAGGGATTAAAACTCCTCGATGATTAGGTCATCTCATGACCTAATTGAGTCAAATCCAACTAAATCCAATTCAATTGAACTTGAACCAAAAAACATTACTCAATCAAATTGATTTAATTAGTGATCAAATTACTAATTAAACTTCTCTTGATCAGCCATCAAATCGAGTAGGAATCTCTAGTGTGTGTGACCTCGTAGGTTCGAACCTAAGCTGGTAGCATAGGAACCAATTTTTTGTACTAATCAAAGTGACCATCTAGCAATGGTACCCAATGTTCGGATAGGCTGAATAGTGCAATCACAACATTCAGAATCTACGTAAATATGGCTATCGCATAATTCATCCCTTTGACCTCTTTGCATAGGATGACCCTAGATTAAATTATCAACCCTAGAAGATACATCCAATTTATGTCTCAAAGCAATTAATCCTATGACCCCTCGCTAGGACTATCCTGACCAAGGCTTTGCTAAATTGAAATACTATTGAACACAGCTCCTGAGTCAAGAAGTGGTCAATCTTATCTTAACTCATGCACCAACTCTTTAAGTATTTGACTATACCTAGAAACCTTCCATCACTAAATTAGAAATTTAGGTAGTCTGCCATGAAAGCATAGTGAGTTGCTTGAAAGTCACCATGGTGATCTCAGATCGGAGAAAAACTTATGCCCATATTCCATTAGAGCAATTTTTAATAGCAAAAAAGCTCTAGAGTCGATCACATTCAGTGCAAATGTATCCTTATATCTCACCTGCATACCATACCAGTGTCTTCACACTCCTTGGTTAAGAGGACAACCAACCTATATGGCACACAACGATTTGTACTCGATAAATATTGTCGTCCTTAGTAACAACGTATCATTTGATTGCGAATAATTTTAAGAACTAAATGATAAATCCTCCTTTATCGATTCTAAATAGTCCTAAGGACTTCATCACAACAGACAAGAGTTCACTAGAAGATGAAAGATTTGTGATAAAAAAAGTTAGAATAACTTTTATTCAATTTATAATTTATATATAATTACATAAAATAGCTCAATCATCAACAGGTTGATGATTGGCTTTGGAACACTATTTTCAATAGTCCTAATAAGGATAAAAGCTAATCACATCAAGAATAGGAGGAGGACCTCATCCTCACGTGAATGATGACCCTTACGAGGGATATGAAGACCCCAGCTTTCAAATTGGGGGAAGAGCTAACTTCCAAACCAACTTCAAAAATCCTTATTCATAAATAAGGGGGGTAGATCTATAAAATAATAGATCGGGATCATTGTTCGAAAACAACACTACAATAAAAAATAGTACAAGAATAAGAAATTCTACAAGTATTTGATTGAGCCAAGATAGTGAAAAAACAGCAAAAGAAGTATTATTTTATTAAAATAGAGTTCATCACAAGTGGAGGTTTGCCAGACTAATTAGAAAAAAGAAAATGAGAAAGATGCAGCCCTACTTGGACTTTGGGCTACCGGCTTCGGCCATCATGAGGTCATGCTTCAAGTCATTTACTTTCTCTTCTTGCTCTTTTCTCACTTTCAAGCTCTTGTCGAGTAGTTTTCAAACCCTTCTAGCATCTTCTTCGGCCTCCCTTAACCTCTTCCTTAGAATAGCCAATTCGGCCTCAGCTCTTTCATAGCATTCTGTTGATAGACCATCTATCTTTTCAGTTGCTGCTGCTTGGCCTTCTCTTTTTCATACAACTTAAAAAGGTTCCCCATGGTCCTCCTCAGAGAAGCAATTTCTTCCAAATCCCTGCCCAAGCCAGCTTGAGCCCTGTCTGCCAACTGCTTTCGAAGTCAAGCAATCTCTTCATAAGCCTTCCAAAGTTCTCATTGAAGTTCAGTAATTTGGTTGCTCCAGCCAAGCTTACAATTGTTATACAAATCCTTGGCTGTGCATAGTTGATTCTGAAGCTCTAAGAATCTCTTGGACCAATCCGAACCATATTTCTCTCGGTTGGTGGACCATGCTGAACTCCTCTCAAGTAGCTGAATTTTCTCCTTTGCTACATTGAGCTCGACTTCAAGGGAGCTGATTTTTGCGGTCAACACCTAGGACTTTTCACTAGCATGCTTCTTGATCTCCTCAAGTTTTTCATTCAAATGATTCTTTTTATTAGTATATTCCTTGAACTCCTTTTTACATGCTTGGTGAGGGCAATTAATCTCAACCACGGCCTTTATATAGTTCTTCTTAAATTTTTGAAGTTCGCCTTCTGCCTTCTTCAACTTTTTGGTAAGATGACGAACTTCCCTTCTTAAATTTTTGACGTGGGCTTTTAAAGGGATACCTTGAGGAAGTTATTGTACTTCGATGGGAGATTGCACTTATTATGTAAACATATCATAATATGAAAGTATGACAAAATGAAAATTCATTTTTATTAATTAAAGTGTTTGAGTACATAAAGGATAAAAGAAAAAGAAAAAAGGTATAGTGATAAGGGGTCTCAGACTTCTGGAGGAGCTATGAAGGAGCTCGATGCAGCCTAAACTAGTGCAAACTCTTCAGCAGGTGCGAGGACAGGCTCAGCAGGCTCAGTAGCAGCATCTGGAAGATCGGTTCTAGTTGCAGGGAGCTCTACCTCATCTTCAGAGGATTCCTCCACTTAGAAGCTAAGGTTCAGCTCTAGGAACTTCTTTGTGAGTCTTGCATGGCAGGGCTTGTATCCCTTGTTGAAGGCCTCCTGGGCGAACATCATCTTGATATTCTTTTGCTCCTCCAAAGACTTAAAGAAGGAAATAGCCTCTTCCACAACTTGCTTCTTCTCTTCAGCAAAATTGACCTCAGCCTCCTTCCTTTTCTCTTCTTCCGAGGTCAGCGTTTTCCTCAAGTCGGCTAATGCCTACTCTTCCTTTTTGAGCACTTCTTGCAGGCACTCAACCTCGGTCAAAAGATGCCCTACTTTGGCCTTGTATTCCTGGGCTACCTCCATGGCCTTTGAAGCTTTGGCCTTTTGAAGATTGATCGCCTTGATGTTGGCGACCAATTGGTGACCCATCTACAAGCAACAAGGTCAGTTATGCCATTAAAGAACACATTATTGAGGTTGAAGGAAAGACAAAGAAATTACCTCGAGGAAAGTCCCAAGATAATCTTTCGTCCATTGCTCGAGGTCAATGAGGACAATTTGATCAATGATGTCTGGCAGCATGCACCCATCGATCAAGGTTTTGATGACCTTCTAGTCATTAAATGGAGAATGCTCCACATCAGCGCCATCATCGCTAGACACCGTAGAGTTATGCTGGGACCAAACCTTCTTAGTGATCGCCTTCTTCCTTTTCTGATCAACAAGGGGCACTAGAGCAAGGACCACAGTAGGTGGACTCGAGGTTGTTGGAGGTGCTGCAATCTCAAAGGCTGGAGCTACTTGTGTCGGAGCACTCGAGCTCGAGCCCTCGACCTTTGCCCGCTTGGATGACTCTCCAGAGGTATTTTTCTTTCTTTTCTGAGCTTGAAGTCCTTTTGACAGCATTTTCCATTCCTTGAAAGTCAATTCTGCAATAACAACAAAGCTGAGGTTAGAAGAAAAATTAAAAAAAAACAAAAGAAGATGTAAATGGGTACCTTTGGGGTTGAGCAGGCTTAAATCAAGGTTGTACGAGGTCTGCATATCAATAAGTTTAGATAGAGAGGAAACTTTATAGACTTTTATTTTATTGATAATAATAGATCTTCCCTATCTAGCCTTGAAGCTCAGTGGACTGAATCTCTCAATTATCCTCAAGGAAGAAGTCCTAATTCTACAGAAGGACAAGAAACAAAAAAGAACTTCTCCTTTCAATTGTGGATGGAGGAAGGGGTGCCCTTAAGCAACCCCTTCTTGCTGAACTAGGAGGATAAGTACCTCCAGTCCTTAGCAGAAGGATGATGCTTAAGGATGAAGTAATTTCGAAAAAGAGAAATGGTGGGATGGACTTCAGCTGACAGATAAGGAGTGAGGAATCCTATGATGAATTTGAAGGAGTTCAAGAAGACGGAAGCCAAGGATATGCCTAAGAAGTGAAAAAGTGCAACTACAAAAGGAGAAAAGGGCTCAATCTAGCATGGAAAGCTTCTAAATATAAACAAAAACAATCCAGAGGAGGGGCACAAGCTCGACCACTCGGTCTGAGAAGCTCCAGTTCGTATTTAGAAGGAATCCCGTACTGGATTCTAATCAGAAAAAGATGTTCCAAAGACAAAGAGAAAGGAATGATTTTAGGAATGAAGATCGGACGAGGTGCTACTCTAAGCTCGGCTACTTCCCTAAGGTTGGGATTTGATTGGCTCGGATCGTACAGGCTCCTAGAACCACCAGACTAGGAAATATCAAAAGATATTTTAGATCAAGCAAAGTCCAAAAAATCCTCTAAAAATGAACAAAAATTGATGAACAAGTTGAATGAAAAAGAAATAAAACTATGGACCCCCTCCTAAAAATTTTGTATGTACCAAAAAATGAAAGAACGAATAGAGAAGTATGGAAAGAGGATTATGATACTAACCTAGGGCAACCGGAGGAGTCGGAGATGGGACAGGAGAATTGGAAGATGAACGGAGGGTGCTATAGGGAGGATGGAGCACACAGTCAGGCTCGAAGAGGATGGGGAATGAAGGAGGAAGAAAAGCCAGGCAAAGGTAGGAAGTCAAGGGAGAAGATGGTGCTTAAATAGTCGAAAAGATCTAGGACAATTATGATTGCAAATCTATTCTGCCCAAATCTCATCCGCCGCATGTCCAACTCATCATTATTATAGTAGATGTTTGATAGTGTATTTATGGCACCATGCACAGAGCTCTGGGATGGGAAAATTTTCAAAAATAGAAGTCCTTTTGGGTCATTTGATGTTAAAAAAACTTCGGTGCCAATTCAATAAAGTCAAGAATTTTCATCTTCCACGAGTGGGAAGCTAGAAAAGGACTTTAGCAATCATAGTCTTTGTACTTCCTTCATTCGAGCTTCAAACTTAGAAGTAGGGGGACGAGTGTTGGAGATAAAATAGCTCCCGCTGAAGTCCATCGGATTGCCCGACCTTGATATGATACCATTCGAAGTAGTGGTGTTTAGGTCTAAGCTTCAGCCAAACTACCTTCTCGTTCCAGTTAAATTCTGGAAAGCCAACCTCTAGTCCATGAATGTCAGGCAGTCTGCCTAGCGACAACCCTTAGCTCTCTTCCTAGGATTATAGAACCTATCAAAGGCATGCTGAACTTCAGCCTGATGAGCTTGAACAGTGAAAAGAGCTACCATTCAACTGATTTCGACCTTTTACTCAAGATAGATAGTAGAACTCTATCAAGTATCGGATCCTAGCATAGCCCAACCTTGTTTGGTGGTCGACCTTGAAGGTGGCTGAATTCCTTCATCACTGATAGTGAATCTCATCAATCTTATAAATGAGGGACCCTGACCAGCTGAATTTCTCTCCAGTGAACTTCTTTACTCTGCCTATGAGTGGCCAACCTTAGTACTCCTGCACTAAGGACCTCGATCGAATGAACTTGAGTCAGCAAAAAAACTTTGCTAGCAACATAAGTTTGAACTATCCCTTGAGGTTAGAGTAGCACCAGCGAGAAGCCTTGAGTTTTAACACTCACCCATCTCAGCTTTCAGTCGACCTCAGATCTCTACTGTCCCAGTCGAACTCCTTCAAGAAAGATCGATCGTAGCCCTCATTGAAGATCCAACCATCTCCTTTCTGACCTCCAGTCCGAATGCCCATGCTTGCTCTCGATCGATCTCAAAGGTGGTTGAGTTGCTGAAAGCTGTTAAAGATAGTTTTAGTAGAATCTAATCGCAAGTCCACCATCTGCCACTTGGAAGCTGACCTTCAAGTTCAGCCAGTCTGACTTTGAGTTCAACATTCCCAACATGAACAACTCGTTATTAGGCACAAAAATCTCCAATCTCTTATCTGAACTCCAACAAATGAAATCTAACTACCTACAAGTCATGACAAATGGCTGCCCGCTCTCCATAATAAACTCTTAGTGGCCTAAATGGTCTACCGACATTCTATTATGGCTGTCGCTATCATTCTATTATGAGCTTCACCTATAAAATAGACCCTTCAGATATGCTTCCCTTTCTAAGCTCTCCTCTTTGTTCTAATTTTCTTTCAAGTACTCCATTCTTATTGGCCAGAGAACTAACTTGACTATGGAAGGGTCCTGCTAGAGCCAACTTTGACTAGGACTTCATCTTGCAGGTCTCGTCGGTGTCCTCATCTCCTCCAACTCTAATGAAATCCAGTGTCCAACCATTTTCTATACCAACAGCTGCTCTCTATCTGGATTTCCTCTGAGTTTGAGTTATCTCAGACTGAGTCCAAGACATCTCACTTTGGGCCAAGTCATGTCATCTCAGAATCGAGATGTCTTGTCTAGAACTGAGTCATCTCATCTTAGAACTAAGATGACTCCAGCTACTGACCAGGTTGATTTCTTGTTGGCTTGCTTCCAACTTTCCATGGCTTTTCTTCTCAAGTCTTCAAGACTTGGGAGTGCCACACCTGAGCTCACATTCTCCACCTTGGTGCTCGCAAGTTTTTGTAAACTCAGCTCTTCCTTGCAAACCCATCCATGCCACATACATCTGAAAGCTATCTTTTGGAAGTACCTTCATGAGTGCATTTGATGAATTCTACTTGGTATGGACCTTCATTAGTTTCACTTCATCCTATTCCACTAGTTCTCTGATCCTGTGGTATCTCATGTCTATATGCTTTGTGCATGCATGATAGACTAGGTTCTGTACCGGCAATAGAGCACTCTGATTGTCATTGTATAGTGTAATCTTGCTCTGCTCTACCCCCATCTCAACAATCAGCCTCCTAAGCAAAGGGCTTCCTTCGCAGCCTCTATTATTCTAATGTACTCAACCTCTTTGGTATACAAGGCCATGATTGGTTAAAGGACTGATCTCCAAGTCATCGGTCCACCAAACATGCCGAAAAGATATTCGGTAGTAGATCTCCTTGTATCAAGATTACCAGCATAATTTGCATCTACAAATCCTTCTAGAGGATCTAAACCTCCATACGTCTTCATAAATTATTTTTCAAATCCTCCCGACTGCCTGCCAAACACCAAACCATAATCCCTTATTTCTTGTAGATATCTCAGTATCCACTTCAATGCTCTCTAGTATTCTTTTCTAGGGTTAGGCATGTATCTACTAACCAAGCTTAGTGCATGTGCTATATCTAGTATACAACACACCATAGTATACATCACACTACCTACAACATTAGCATAAGGGACTCTGTTTATATACTCTCTCTCCTCTTCTGACTAGGGGTTTGATACTTAGAGAGAGATATGGCTCGATAATGGTGTCTCTGTAGGTTTGTCCTTCTCCATATCAAACCTTTTTAGAACTTTTAGGATATATCCTTTTTATGATAAATGGAGCACTCCTTTGCAGCTATCTTTGCAAATCTCCATTCCAAGTGTTTTTTTTGCTAGACCTAGATTCTTCATCTCGAAATCAATAGATAATGCTTCTTTCAGCCTTTTCACAGCCTTCAGGCTTCTACTGGCTATAAGCATATCATCTACGTACAATAGTAGATATAGGGCATCCTTGTCATCTACATTCTTATCGTAGATACAGTAATCATGTTCACATCTGCTAAAACCCAGTTTCAAAATAAAACTATCAAATCTATGATCCTACTAATGAGGAGATTATTTCAGGCCATACCTTGACCTCCTGAGTAAACACACCTTCTCCTCCTATCCAATCTCCATGAAACTATCTGGCTGTCTCATGTAGATCCTTTCCTCCAAAGTTCCATGAAGAAAATCCATCTTTACATCCATCTATTCTAATTTCATGTTATGATGTGCCACCAATGATAGCAATACACGAATGGATGTATGGCGCACCATAGGAGAGAAAATATCTATGTAATCAATCCCTATCCTCTATAATTATCCCTTTGCTACCAGCATTACCTTGAATTTGACTTTATCTTATTTTGAAGGTGCCTCCTTCTTAGTGAACACTCACTTTGAGCCAATGGGTCGAGCACCTTTTGAAAGACCACCAGCTGCTATGTCTGATTCTTTTCCAATGATTTCTTCTCCTCCATTATGGCCTACATCCATGACTCATGGTCTTCACTCTCCATGGTCTCTATATAGTTCTTTGGATCTCCATTAGTAGTGATGAGAGCAGAGGAGATAGCCTCATTAATGTCATATCTGATCGGTCTTCTGATAGTACACTTGGGCTTGTGCAAAATCACTCCTAATAGCACATTGCTCCTACCTGAAGTCTATGGCTGCTCTTGCATCTCCATCTGAATACCTGGCTCTCCTTGCTGGTCTTCCTTCTAAGTATATATTCTTCTACCCAGCTCCACCTCAATAGGGATACTCCTGTAGGTGGATGTAGACTGCATGTCCTCTATCTCTGATTGGCTACCATTATTTACCTTCATTTTTTAAATTCCACCTATACTCCCAGACCTTTCCAAGATGCTCTTCTCATCAAAGGTGACATCCCTACTGATCACTGACTTTTGTACTTCAGGATTCTATAGCAGGTACCTCTTGACTCTTTGTAGATACCTGATAAATATCAACCTTTATGATTTAGGGTCTAACTTACTCCTCTTGATTGCCTCCATATGAGCATAAATAGAGCAACTAAAGTCTTTTAGGTTGTGAAGCTCTACCTTCTTCCCACTCCAGACCTCCTCTGGAATGCCTCTATTCAACTTATGGTAAGGTTGTAAATAGGTCGGGTTGACCCATGACCCAACGCGATCCAATTCATGGAGATCCGATTTGGACCATTTAAAAAGATCCATAGATCCGAATTGAATTCTAAAATTAGATCCATTCTATTTTTTGAGTCGGGTCTAGATTTACTAAATTTTGACATGACCTGATCCAACCCGACCCACTTAAATTTTTAATTTTATATGGATCTTATGCTTAGCGATCTAATTGGACCCGAACTTATTATATGCTAGCATGGGCTAGACACAAATTGTAATGGGTTGCCCATCTATACAACATCATCTTCTTCTTTTCTACCCAATAATTGAGTGGCACTTATTGGTTCAAGCCAATGAAGTCCACAGCAAACATTATTTTTTTTTCTTTCCACCTTCACAAGAAATCCTTCACATCAAAACTATAATATATTTTTGATGTGTTTATCAGTTTAATCCTACTTCTTAAAATTATTGAAAATACGTAGATAACAGTAAATCGGGTCGAATCCACAGGGAAGGTAGTATTTTTAGATTTGAAATCTTTGATTTTATAAAAAAAAAAGAAAAGAGAAGAGTTTTGGGATCAAAAGTGAAGTCAAAAAATAAAAAAAATAAAAATTAAAAGGTGCAGAAATTTAAACTTGGTACTAAGATCTATTAGTTAGATCTTAGCATCTACTTGCAATAAAATAAAAAGTAATAATTAACATACTGAAATTACAATAAAAAGTAAGAAATTAAAATGCAAAAATAAGATGTTTATTAATATAAATTTCCAATTAGATTTACATTACGCTATTTAATATTTAAAAAAAATAGAGACAATAAAAATTATTACACGAGAAGCGCCTGATCTCATGATCCCTGGATCGGACTATGCCGAGTAATGGAAGAGGGCACCTAGAAACGAATGTGTAGGAACTCGGCTCTTCTTAACCTCACAGGCCCATCACCTGTTGCTTCTTGTCGAAGAGAGACCTTTAACCACATAGCTCTACAGAGTTCGTCCACCTATGAGATAGGCTTATTTTACCTAATATTGCTACATCTCTGAATATCAGTTTTTAGATATTATTGATTTTTATGGGACTGATGGATCCTTTTTATAGTGCTTAGGTAGGGACTGGATTATTTTGCTTAAATAGGCTAATGTGAGGACATATATGAATTCTTTGTTAATCAATATTCATTTGTAATGAATCAAGAAATATATGCTTTTGATAGTCTTCTGATTAATTAGGTATATTGTATAAAATCATGTCCGATTCAAATAGATATCCATACATCGTTCCAAACATCTATCAAATTTCGATATGTCAGATTACATATTACTAAAGATCGCAGAGTCTGGTAATTTAATTCGGCCGTTTAGGATTTCATCTTGATTGGAGGAAAAATTTCTGATGCCGCCCATCATAGTGCCTAATAAGTTTTTGAATCGCCAATCGGGGAAGCTTTCTTGGACCGCCTTTGGATAAATTTACTAGATCAAGTTGCTTGCAAAATCCACGATGGTAGAGGATACCACGGATGTTGATGTTTTGATATCTGGTAATAACCATTTGGAAGCAACCACAGCCGTCAGAGTCCTGACTCTGCAAACAAACCAAATATCACATTCCTTGCATTCGCGGCAGCATATATTCTTCACGCATTTGTGTCTTATTGTGTGTTTTGACCCGGCCGCACTACACACCGTCGCATATCCAATCTAGAGTTTGTCGTGATGAAAAGATTTGAATTACCTTCCTTGTTGAGCCCGCAATATAAATTTTCTGTAGAGGCACCTTAAGTGGTCTCACGGTCACACGTGGCAATTCTGATCGCCAGAATCTTGCTGAGCTACTGCTGGTCCACGTCTGATTTGGGTTACTCGGCTTTTATGGCTTCTACTGTGCTGAGTCAGGTCACTATTCGATGCGATCGTGTTCTCGAGGACTTGAGTGCTGTGTCTCGGCTTAGCGGAGTCAGGCACTGAGACCATATTTAACCCTTTTAATTCTCTTTTACTTCTTAATTGAGTGGTATATTATTTTTAATCACACCAAAACTTCCATCATCTCTGATTCCATTTATCAGCTTTCCGATTTTTTATCTTTGAAATTTATCTTAAACGTTCGTGATAGATTATATGAGCTCTTTTCTATTGTAAAAATATAATTTATTTTTTAATATATTTAATTGATATTTATGAATATTTTTTATAAATTAGATTTATATAATTCATAATATTCTGAATTTTTATTCAAAAAATTATAATAATAATTTGATTGTATAATTATTTATAATAAATTAGAGTATTAAATCTTAATTGAGAGAGAGATTATATAGTATCTTTTAATTGGTGAAAGATTTTATTGATCGCTTTATTTGTGTATATTCGAGATATTCAAAGAAAGTTATTAAAAAATAAGAGATAAGTAGAAATGGATTATATACACATTTCGTGCGATTTGTAGCTTTGTTACCTCATCTGCGAACGCAAATTCTTGGGAAGCGAAATCTAAAGCATCAGTCCTTGTGTTTCCATACTCATATTATTTGGAGTAGTGAACACTGAATATAATCCATATATAAGAACATGAAATTATACATAAAGGTATAATTAGACTCTATCTCACAAAATAGTTATTCACTATAATCGGTAGAATGTGAGTCATTAGCACATCAGGTTTATACCACATTGTATAGTATCAACTTCTAGGCGCTATAGGCTGTTATACTAGAAATGATTTGGAACTAGGCTATAGATGTTAGCCATTTGAGCACCTTATATGTTTAAAGTTTATACACTCAGGAGAGTCCCACAAATTAGGGAACCTCTGCATTATATGGCGATGAACTGTGCATCTTACAGACACTGGACTTATTCAGAACATAGGCTGTCCGAGGTAGAATTAAAGACCTAAGTACTAAAGGAGTATTTGGTGCAGCGGGTAGGGATCAGTGGTCATTGGTCAGAAAGCACGATCTCTAAGTATAAATCTTAGGAACTCGAAATCGAAAGAAAATAGAATGTAATCAAATTAAGATGTCAATTCTGTGATCTATGAAGGAATCATAATGTAGTTTTATATATGCTACATCTCAATAATTCGGATATCCAGTGCAAACTCTGTAGTGATCAGAACGATTCTGGTGCATCAATGGTCAACCCGACCTAGTTTACTATATCTTACCTAATTATTAAGTATGATAAGAGGCACTAACTCAAGAGGACGGTTCTGGAGTGGGTAACAGAAAAGAGTAGAGAGCGATCTTCACACAACTCCTAGACGACTTATAGTGAAGCACTATTATATCGTCTCATCCAAGACCGATGGAAAACATACTCCAAACGTACACAGAGTAAAGATTAAGCACACCTAAAAACTCATACAAAGCGTTGATGAAATTTAAAGAATATTCTACTATGCATCAGTCGGTTTATCATACTGACGTCTCGTCATAACAACTGCGAAACTAGGAATCGGACTTGAGTTTCTGCGAAAGAACTTAGAGTGAACGCCTGAGCACCCCAAGTTTGTGCAACCGAGAGTGCCCACATGCAGATGTCAGCACAAAATACTAACTTTAGATATAGCATTCAGTTCTGCACTAATCATGTGATCATGCTAGCGGGATCGATCCACACAGCTTCCTTATTGAGTGGAGTCTGAAACGAGTCCATGCGTCCATAATGAACACCAAGCTTAGTCCCGTGCGGCAGGTCACTCAAGGTGTAGGACCGAGGTCTAGCTTTACTAAACTATTAGGAATAGAAGAGGCTGTGATAAGTTGCTTCAATATCTAGGCATTTCAGTCTACAGGTACTTAATTATACCTACATGAACGCGCATAATCAATATACTGATAGTGTTTCATATAGATTACATTTGGAGGTAAGCTACTATATAGTATTCGAGACGCCTATACACACATTTTTTTCTTTTCTCTAACTCATTTGGTTGGACTACAAGCAGGAATGTCCGCTAAATAATTCCGTAGAGAACTCGCTCTCTCTATCTCCAATGATGAGTGGAACCAGCTTCTCATGCGGACACAATAGTCTCATAAAGTGAATGCTTAGTAAACTGATATAGTACATCATATTCGTAGTGACAGTCAGAGAGTGAGAAGACAGTCTCAGTCTTGGACTGGAACCAGTTGAGAGCACCCAGATTTGCTACTTCCAGCACTTTGGTATCCACTCTTTACGGCCTACTGGATGCGATGCCTTAAATGGTTATCATGCACTGTCTCAGGTAGTGACGCTTTGTGAGTGTATGGGCATGCGATGATATAGGGACGTGGTGTTTTCTGTGCACAAGCCCCCGAACCAGATGATTTGAACTGATCAGCAAAAAAGAAGCAGCGATCAGCAATATCGCTGAGTTCTATTCACTTCGCATATCAGTGTACCACTCCTTGGCGTCTTTCACTGCCTACTACACCACTCAAATCATGAGATTACAAGTCATAGTCTCTCGCCCCAGAGGCTTATACACCTATATGCACCTTGATGGTTATACCGATGGCAATATAACGAGTACGCACGATCGTAATGCGCATAAGACATGAGGGCCATAAGATGTCGGACTGAAGAGATATGTATCCCTCAGAACCGTCGCGCATAATTACAGAAGGCCTATTGGAGAAAATGAGCCAAGATCTACTGCATGAGAGACCACTCCGTCTCGTGATGAGGTTCAATCATACATTAGCATTTTACATAAACAGTGAGCAGTGATCACAGAACCCCTCTTATCAGAGGATCATTCTAGAAGGACCCCGTATTAATCTCCGCTTATAAAATCATGACGAGTCTTTGTATCAGATAATTGTTAAGGTCAGCGCCACCTTACAAATCACTACCTGATAGAATTGAGAAGCCTACAAATACACCAATCAGGTAATACATTGCTAGGTCGTTCAATGCTATATAAATGGGAATAACTTACTAAGTGACAGGAATAAGGGGATAAATTCTGATTCCATAGAATAAATTCTAATCTTACCATTCTGTGCCGTTCCTAGTTGTTACTTTTCATTCATTCTCCTGTAGGATTGAGCATGTTGCTTCATACTTATATCAGTTTTTGGTTCGACAAAATAGATATACCACACGATAATGCAAATTTAGGATTGATGATGATGAATGTAAAGTGATAGATTATCTTCATGACTATTTCGATGGATGCTAAGCGAGAACACTATCTACATGAGACAGCCAGATAGTTTCATGGAGGATTGAGATAGGCACGATGAGAAAGATGAGTGATTTACTTGTGCTGGACGATCGTATCGAGACTTAGCCTGCTGACTCATATGAATTATTAGTATATACAGTGCGCGCTCATCTATTCGTCAATGTGGGTTAATCCACTAGCAACCTTTGATACGTTTTTTCAAATATTTCTCGTACACACTTGGGCTTTACTTTCTGAACTTTTAGCGGAAGTTTCTAATAGTTTGAAGAGAACATGAGACTAAATTTACGGCTCATCATGAGTCTCTGTAGGTTTGGCCTTCTCCATCACAATCTCTCCAGAAACCTTCATGGCATACCTTTTCTTATGATAATGGAGCACTTCTGATTCTATACTCTACAATCTATATTCCAATGTATTTTCTCAGCTTGGACCTAAATCCTTCATCCTCAACTCAAGATGATATATCCTTTTCAACCTTTTTTACCGTATACTATGGCCTTCTACTGTCAGGACTATCATCTACACATCAAATAAATAGGTAAGGGCCATTCCTCGCCTCTATCTCATTCTTAGACGTAACGACACGAACATCAAGTTTGTTCACATCTGTTGAAACGCCAGGCTCAAACAAATGCTATTACAAAAACCTTCGCTACACTTGCGAGGATTTTTCCAAGCCATACAAAGACTTTCTGAGTAAACACAGTCTTTTTCTTTCCTATTCCCCATGTTCATTGAACCTTCTGGCTAACTTCATGTACTGACTATATTTTTCTCTAAAGTCCCATGATGGAAGGTCCATCTTCACACATCCATCTATCATTCCCAATTACTTATGTTATGCTGTGCCACAAGTGATCAGCAAATACTGATAATGATGTTCGAGCACCATAAGGTAAGAAATTTTTGTGTACCATCCCTTTCCTTTGTGAGATATCACACTTTGCATTAGCTCTGCTTTGAATCCTGACTCCACCTTGTTCTGAAAGTTGCTTTCTTTCTTTAGTGAACCCTACTTTGAGCAATAGATATGAGTTCACACTCTTGAAGATCCACTCAGCCTGCCAATATTTGATTCTTCTCAAAGTGATTCCATCTCCTCTCATTATGCCTGTAATCCGAATCATGATTTTCATCTCTTCCATGGCCCTCTGCAATAGATTCTCTGATCATCGCTTAGCAGTGATGAATGAGACAATAACCTCATCAATGCTATATTGATGGCCTCTCTATTCTAAAATTAGTATGCTGGTCTTGCCAGCCTACTTCCTACCGGCAATCTTGCTTGATGTCTAATGCTGCTCCTACACATCTGATCTGAACTGCCAGCCCCTGCTAATTCTATCATACTGTAGATTTAATACGTTTTTACTGCCCCAGTCGTCACACCTCAAATGGAATTGTCTTGTGTGATGTATCGCAAGCATTATTTCCTTGATGGCATCTTGCTATCTCACCTTGTTTCTCCAGTCTTCTCTTATCTAGACTCCTCAAGATGACTCTTCTCATATAAGATACACTCTAGATCTGCAATTTACATGCATAGAAGTACACAGCAGGTAAGATCACTTGACTCCTTAGTAGATATCCTAGTAACGCTTATTCTTTTGAGAATTTTGGTCCAATGTTTGCTCACCCTCTCGAGTTGCCTCCAACATGTGCATAGAGCTCTGTATCAATGCGAGAAGGACTACTTCATGTGCACTCAAGATCTCACCTTTTCTGTTCAACTCCAGCGCTCCTCTGGATTTGTCTCCATGTTTGAGCTATAATTATGATGGGATTTATTCTTATAAGAAATTAAAGAAAAGTTAGAGCATCACCCCAAAAGAATTTATGGGAGTGACTGTCTATAGGCACTCAAACTCTCATGCCTTCTCGGTCCAGCAACTTCCGTGTTGTTCATCTTATACGCATACCAATTCTGCTGGCGAGATCATGCTGGGTCATATAGTGTATATGTAGGTTATTGATGCCATCTTTTCATAGTCTGCTATAGTGGACCACTCCTCGAACTCAGGCCTCAAGTGATATACTCACCTCTCCATTGGTAAGATCCTCGATCCTGTCATGAAACTTCACCTAGTCTCACATGACTCCTTCTAATAATTTGGAGTCAATCATACTGGCAGGCTCTGAATCGTAAAAATTTGGCCTCTGATATTTTCTGGATTAGGAATAAAACCCCACATTCCGTTAGAAGTACATCATCAATGAACGCGCTGACAAACGTAGTTTAGTTTCCTTCACACGTTATTAGGCCTGATTATATTCTGATGCGTGTGCTATACCCATTAGAGGATTGTCAGAGGTGCACTAATATCAGCACTCCCTCGTGCTCATAAGGTACGGACGATCTGGTACGTTGGCAAACTCATCCTATGACTACTGTTGAGACTATGAAGTTTGCCAAAAGATGCATGGTCACAACTGATCTGATGCCACTCCTTCATAAAGGACCTGGGATCATAACTCTTTTGCTTAGTTCAGTGAGCCCTATGTGTCCACTCATATGACCCATCCGATAAGTACCATAGTTGATATAAAATCTACTCCTACTTGTACCGTTGCTAGCACCTCTGCACTATCTTTAACCAACTAAGCCTTCTATTGTAAAGATTGTTTGCTCGTCTTCTACCTCTCATCACCAACCAAAGCTTCTTCTTGAAAATTTTCAACATCCACTCCCACTTGGCTACTAAAAGCATAACCCTACTCCTCCCAGTAAGCCCAAATTGAAATTAATTTTTTTTTTCAAACTTCGATACCATGCCTGACATTTTGATAATGTACGAATGACCCGTCGCACATCCTCACTTGATAGAGTTAATTCTAGCTCTTTGCATGGATGATCAATCTCCAAGGCTGACACTTCCACCATCGACTTCTCTAGATTACAAACTACTTCGATAGAAGTATAAGTAGTGCGAGCATCTGACCGTATCAACTTAATATCACTTCTGGGATCCATCTGATACAACTAGCGGTCTCACACGCTATGAGAGTTGTATCATCTTCTTACTGGCCTTCCCTTTTTTAATCTCAAAAAGAGGACAATCTCTCCTTAGATGTCCAGACTGTGACAGTAGCATTTCAATGTCACCTTCCTCTGATCGTAGAGACTTTGACCTGCCTTTGGATTTTCTCTGTTTCTTTTTGATCTTCCACTTTCGTCATACCAAGATCTCAAACTTAGGTCTCCCAGACCCTTTTTTTTCTTATTTAACTGAGCACATCCAACAACCTTTCATATTTAGATTCTTCTATAAACTAAATGTTATGAACCATCACAACCTGGAGAGAACATATAAAATTTTCCCGATCCTCCTCATCGATCTTCAATCCAAACTCATCATCTTAGAACACACCTGATTAAACCATTGGAATGTCACAAGATCTCCACCTCGGCATCCTCAATATACAGCTGTTTCTCAGCACACTTATTACATGTTCTTCCTATTATGTTCTCATCTCTTAGAGTCCTGCTGTTTCTATGCAAACCTCGAGAAAACCTACACGAACACATCGGATTGTGCTAAAAGCAATTTTCAACTCTTCATCCTAGCATGATCTTTTAGACCTTCTTTTCAAGATCTGAGATCCTCTATTGAACCAACAAGTACCTTTACTCTTTCGCATGGAATTTTCCATTCAATCAAACTTATTAAATCTACCTTATCACTATCCCATGATTCAACAAGTCAAGAATGTCCTAACACCTTCACGATCCATACCCAGCAAAACTTTCAAAGAAAATCTAACACCTATATCCCTTTTGAAACTTCGGATCACGACCTCTGTAAACAATCTCTACCTTATCTAGAGACAACATAAAGCAAACTAGAAGTTTTAGAAAAATTCTAGTCAACAATCCTGAATTAGTAACCTAGGCTCTCTTCCTCCTGCACACTGCTCTGATATCAAATGTCGGAATGCTGCTCTTCTATACGATGGCTTGGCCATCTATGATAGCCAAGCAATAAGAAAGTACTTTGTGATTTCTGCAGAGCTGATCAAATAATTATGAAAGAGAAGAAGAAAAGAGATTTTATTCAGTTATTTCACTCTTACACCTTGATCATTTCAGTTTACATTAAAAGTCAAGTTCAAGCTCATAGAAAAACTCTTCAAATCAATAACCACACGTAATAAAAATAACCCTAAAAACTGAGCCACCCAGTTTTAACTGAGCCGTCGAACCTACGACAGTAGACCCAAACTATTGTGTCCATGCCAACAACCAAAATGCTTCTTTCATTTAAATTTTTCTTTGAGACCAAGCAAACCAGCCGAAATGAGCTGCCTAGTTCCTACTTAGTCGGCTCAGCTATTATAGCCCCAATTCTTAACTTTGCAGAAGTGATCTCCCAGCTCATTTCGCTTTCCAGACTATTTCTCATGTTTCCAAAACTTGGAAGTGCCACTTCTGAGCTCACAAGATCAATCGAAATCTGAATTGGATATATCTTTTATGGATTAGGGATGGGTTATACATGAAACCAATCTGATCCCAATGATCCATTGGGTCAAAAAATTTAATCATGGACCCAATTCGACCCGACCCAATCTTTTATTTGGTTGGGTCTGGGTCCAATATCAAGACCCAATCAAAGAACTAGGTTGGGTTGGGATCACCTATGACCCGATCCTATTCGATCCATTTTCATCCCTAGCTTGCAATGTGGGTACCTGTTAACAAGAAAATAAGAATGAGTTATAGCATGACCCAAAAAGATTTTGCAAGTGATGTTTATAGCCTCAAACTCCATGCCTTCTTAGTTAGTGTCTAGTTTATCCTCTCCATGACACCATTCTGCTGGAGAGTCATCTTCGCTGTGTAATGGCATTTGACATCATTTTCTTTACAGTACCTCCTAAACTTTAGGTTTGTATACTCTCCTCCATTATCCAACCTCAGACACTTCACCTGTCTTCCTGACTCCTTCTCTACCTCAGCTCTCTAGGCTTTGAACTGGGCAAACACCTCACCTTTCTTGAGTCATCATCAATGAAGGTGACAAAATACCTTGCCCCACTTCTAGCTGATACAGTAGCTGGTCCCTATACATTCAAGTGCACTAGTTCAGCACTCCTTCATTATACTTGGAACTGATGGCAAACTTTATCCTATGCTATTTTCCAGAAATACATGGCCCACATAAATTAGTGTCCTCCTTCAGGACTAAGATTATTCCTCTTCTACTAAGTTTTGTGAGCCCTCGGTCACTCATGTGATCTATTTGATAGTGTCAAAGTCGATATAGAGTTGCTCCTCCTATGCCGCTGCTAGCACCTTTGCACTATCCTTCATAATTTTGCTCTTCATTCTATAAAGATTGTTGCCAGTCTTCTACCTTTCATCACCATCGAAGCTCTCTTGAAATTCTTCAAGCATCCACTCCTAGCCTAGCTACTAAAAGTATAATCCTGCTCCTCCAAATAGCCTAAAAAAATTAGATTCTTCTTCAGCCCTAGTACATGCCTGACATTTGATAATGTACGAATGATCCCATCGTACATCCTCATCTTAATTGTGCCAACACCAACTACTTTGCATGGATGATCATCTCCAAGGCTAACACTTCCACCATCGATCTTTTGATAGGTAGCAAATCACTTTCGATCAGAGGTATAGTGGTATGAGCATGCTGAATCTAATATCCATGTAGTATCACACTGTGGATTCATCTGATATAACTAGCAGATCTTCTCTACTACTTATCGATGTTATATCATCACTCTTGCTATCCTTCTCTTTTTCTGACTTCAAAAGGGGATAATTTCTCCTTAGGTATCTAGGTTGATGATATTTATAGCATTTAAATATCTTCTTTTGATCCTGAGACTTTGATCTACCCTTTGATTTTTTCTTTGCCTTCTCCATTGATCTTTTCTATCTTTCATTCATAGCCAAGACCATAGACTTAGGGTCTCCCTTGCAAATCTTTTCTCTTTGCTTATTTGATCTGAACACACCAACAACTTTTTCAAAGTTTAGGATCTCCTTTCTATAAACTAAAGTTGTTATGAGACCATCATAAAAACTTGTAAGAGAACATAGTAACAGCAATGCCCGATCTTTCTCATTAATCTTCACATCCAAACTCATCATCTCAGAACACACTTGATTAAACTTTTGGATATGTGCAACAAGATCTCCACCTTCGGACATCCTCAGAATATAAAGCTATTTTTTCAACCATAGCTTTTTGGTCATGATCATCCCCATGTAAGTATTCTTCAGTCTCATCCAGAGCCCCTTTGTCCTGGTCTATACAAACCTCGGGCAATATCTAATCGGCCAAGCACATTTTGATTGTATTAAAGGTAATCTCCTCCAACTCTTTCCAATCTTTAGCACTGATCTTTTTTGGCCTTTCTTTTATCAAGATCTTGTAGATAGCATAATGCTTTCATTATCGTTAAACCAACAAGTCATTTACCCTTTGTTGCCATAGCGTAATGTTTTTGTTGCCATTAAACTTCTTGAAATCTACCTTGAATTTGTTTGATCCCATGATTATAATCAAGTTAAGAGCAAAATCCTAACACCCTTCTTCGATCTCATGCCAATAAAACTATCATTTAAAGAAGATCTATATGCCCTAGATTCTCTTTCTAACTTTCTATATCATCTCTCCTCTATGTAACAACTATCCACCTCAATCTAGAGATAACCATGAAGAAGATAAGAAGATTTAGAGTAAAACTTGGTGCAATAGATCCTGGATGCAGAAACCCTAGGTGTCTTCTTTTCTTTCACGTAATACCACTTTGATACTAATTATTGCTCTAATACTAATTTTTGGGTACAAGACCCTCTCATGAACTGGCATGACCATTGATGATTAGCTAGTAATAAGAAAAAAACTCTCCTAGAATTAATGTAGAAGCATGATTAATGGATTCAAGAGAAAGAGAGAACAAGAGTTTCTAGGGAGAAAATAGCTTTATTGCAATGAATTCAACATTACATTATCCTTGACCTATTTTCTGTATATATATATACAATAGGGTCAAGCCCCAACTTCAAAGAAAAACTATTCAAACCCAAACAGAAAATCCATGCAAACTTGCCCATGAAAATTGAGATGACATCCTAAAATCGAGTCCTCTCGCCTACATCCAAGATGTCTTGTCTTCAAATTGAGACGTCTCTAACTGCATGTCAGCCTATCACTCTCAAAACATCTTTGTCTTGATTTCTTTTGAGACCGACATGTCTCACTTTAGGCTGAGTCATCTTGTCTTAGAACTGAGATGTCTCACCTAGAACTGAGTCATCTTGTCTCAGAACCGAGATGACTCCAACTACTGACCAGGCTGATTTCTTGTTGGCTTGCTCCCAACTTTCCATGGCTTTTCTTCTCAAGTCTTTAAGGCTTGGGAGCACCACACCTAAGCTCAGAGAGGGGGAAGGTCCTGATCAAGGACATAGGTCAGCTTTTCAAAACTCAAAATAATTTTTAATTTTTGAAGCCAATCCTTAAAATTTGATCCAGTTAATCGGTTGGTTTCTAAAATCCTGGCTAGGGCATTGGAAGCAGACATAATTTCTATAGAGAGTCAAAATTTCAAGTTAGATTTTTGTATTTGACTTAATCAATTTATTTTAAAAATTTTATTTTAAAAATAAATTAGCACTTTCACTATATTCCTGGATCCCTACACTCTCTTGGAAGAGATGTAAAAATATCTACAATCAAAAATTTTTAGTGGATGTTGTGATCCCATCGATTAGCTCACCACCTCACCTAACAGTTTTGATGATTTGACCGATATGTGGATAACTCTTATCCAATATTTCTCTAAATATATTATAGCTACCTCCGATCTCTAATTCATAAAGCTCACCATGCCCAAAATATTGCTCTACTCCCTAGCTAAGTCAGACCCACCATTTGCACGAAATGGATTCATGATTGGGATCCTCACCACATCCAAAATATTGAGTCCAATCCTTCCTCCAATCCACTATATCTAATGCCTAATAGTTGTGGTTGCATCTTTTCGATACAACTAAATCACTGTATCTAGCTGAGAATAATTAACCCCGAAAAGGACCTACACAACTACAACGGTGGAAGATCGATTGACTTAATATTTTAAGAAAGATTTTAATTTAGATCTCAATCTTAATTAGTTATAACTATTATAACTAACCTAGTGGCATAGAGATTGGCTTGATCATTGTGCATCCCAAGATATTCAGAATCTAGTGGTAGTCGATGGTGGATTTTCACATTCATTGTAAGCCAGTTGTTATGTAGATTTGAGTCTGGTTGGGAGGTTGGATTGATAGTATCTGTATATATTACTTTTGAAGACTCTAAATTTAATATTCATTAGGGCGGCTATAGCTTGTTATGATTAATGATCGACAGGTCTTAGCTTAGATTAGTGTTGCCACACTATATACATACAAATGTGTGTTGCTGATTATGACTTTTGTGTATATATCACTTTCTACAGGCAAAGATCTTCTCTCGACTACCAACAGACGCAGAGTACGTTGTAAGTTCGAGTATTGTGAAGTTGAGGTATATAGAGATTGAGTATGTATTGTTTGCTATTACTTGTATGGTGATTTTAAGGGTATTGACAACGGTGTCAGCCAATCTTGGTCCATTTTAGTTTGGGCGATCACATTTAGTTCGTAAACATGATTTCTTTGTTGGTTTTCTTAAGTTCAAGCGATTCTTATCTAGCCTGCTTATGGTTACTATGATTTATGTGTTTATGGTTGTTGTCTTTTGATTGATATTGGGTATTAGTGTTGGTTGTAGTTATGTTATTGATATTAGGTGTCGAGTTCCAGGGCTTGCCGATCTCACTTACCTGGTAATTGATCGTCCTAGTTTATGTATTGGGGGTTGCCAAAGATTCAAGTCCAACTTATGACACTAGTTAGTTATAATAGTTATAACTAATTAAGATTGAGATCTAAATTAAAATCTTTCTTAAAAATATAAGCTCAAATCATCTTCCACCGTTGATGTTTGTAGTAGGTCCTTTTCCGGGTTAATTAATTTCTCAAGGCTATAGATACAGAGTGATATTTAGTTGTATCGAAAAGATGGCAACCCACAACTATTAGGCATTAGATATAAGTTGGGAACTTGTGAGAGAATGTGATTGGGACCTCATAATTTTGGATTGTTGTGAGTCGATCCCATATCATGAATCCATTTGCGTGAGCAGAGATGGTGGTCTGGACTTTTGAGCTAGGAGGTAGGTAGCAATTTGTATTTTTTGTTGGGCATGGTGAGCTTTAAGTGAATTTAAGATGTGATCGGAGGGTAGCTATAATTATAATTTAGAGAATATATGGGTGGATAAGAGTTTATCCACATATCGGTTCAATCATACAAAACTGTTAGGTTGTGAGAGTGGGTGAGTCTAAAATCGATGGATCTACAGTACATCCTACTAAAATTTTTGCTTTTTTTTTTTTTTTTCTTTTTTTTTTGAATTGTTGTGATTTTTTTTTGATTTGTTGTTTATTTGTTGTTTTTTTTTGTTAGATATTGTATTAATCTTCTTTCCCAAGAGAGTTGTAGGGATCCGATGGAATAATAGTGGAAAGTGTGCTAATTTATTTTTATAAAATAAAGTTGTTTAAATAAATTGAGTATAAGGTCAAATACAAAAATGCGTACTTGAAATTTTTGACTTCTATAGAAATTAATGACGTGCACTATCGATGGTGAATTGCCTCAGCCAGGATTGTTAGAACCAACTCGTAATTAGACTGGTAATCAAATTTGTATAAGGATGGCTTAAGAAATTAAAAAATTAATTTTTGAGTTTTGAAAAGGCTGACCTCTATGTCCTTGATGCAAGCAACGATAGACCTTCAACCTCCTCTCTGGAGCTTTAGGGTGTGGTGCTCCTAAGCCGTTTAATAGACTGAGAAGAAAAGCCATGTCGAAAAGTTTGCGGAGCAAGCCAACAAGAAACAGCCTGGTCAAGATATGTAGATGTGAGTCTGGATCTTCTGGTGTTCTGAGACATAGATGAACTCAGTTTCTACGGTGAGACATTCTCAGTTCTTAAGAGCAAGATGACTCAGCCTAAGTTGAGACATTCGGTCTCAATAAGCAAAATCAAGTGACAAAAGAGATTGTCTTTTGAGGAGTGTTAGGTCTACATGTCAAGGTTAGAGACGTCATCCGAATTTGAGATGATCAAGATCCATCTTGTGGATTGTAAGGCGAGAGATCCGGATTTGAGGATGTCATTCTTACAAATTTTCAATTGGGCAAGTTTGCATTGTGATTTTCTGTTTGGGTAGATGTGTTTGGAGATAGTTTTTTCTTTGAGAGTTGGGGCTTGGACCTATTGGTTAATAATATACGTAAAGTAATCAGAAAATAGGTTCAAGTGGATAATGTAAGTTGAATTCATTGCAATAAAAGCTATTTTCTCCCCTAAGAAACTCTTTGTTCTCTCCTTTCTCTTGAAATCCATTAATCATGCTTTCTCAAATTAATTTCTAGGAGAGTTTTTTTTATCTTATTATCTGCTAGTCATATTTCCGAAATTCGTGATCATTTATGCCGACGTATTCTAATAGAGAGGGTCTTGTTACCAATCCATAAAATTAGGTATTAGAGCAATAATGTAGTAACAAATGGTGTTATTACGATGAAAGAGATATATAGAAGAAACAAGCCTATGGTTTCTGCATCCAGGGATTCTATTTGATACCAAGTTTTAACTCTAAATCTTCTTATCTTCTTCGATCGGTTATCTCAGATTTGAGGTGGGATAGCTGTGTTTACATAGAGGAGAAGATGACTAGTAGAAAGTTAGAAAAGAGAATATCTGTTGGCTATTATAGATCTGTCTTATTAAATGATAGTTTTATTGGTAATTGAGAAATTACGAAAGAAGGGTGTTAGGATTTTGCTCTTAAAACTTGAATTTATAATTGCTGGGAAATCAAACAAATTCAAGGTAATTTCAAGAGTTTATGGGGCAACAAAAAACAATTAACGCTATGGCATACAAAGGGTTAAATGACTTGTTGGTTTAACGATAATGAAAGTCATTATGCTTATCGGTTACTAGATCTTGATAAATAAGAAAGGTCTCCTAAATTAAAAAGATAGTGCTATTAAGATTGGAAAGAGTTGGAAAGGAGATTACCTTTAAATACAATCAAAATTCGTGTGTTCTTGGTGCCGATTAGATATTTGTCTGTTTTTCTCTGAGGTTTTTGTATGATGACCATCGTATGGCAATGTGGCTTCTGGTGATTGAGACTTATGAAGAATAGGCTCTACTATTGGGGAAATGATCAATGACCAGAATAATGCTATGGTTAGTGTGAAAAAATAGCTTTAAAAAATATTCTGAGTATGTCGCGAAGGTGAAGATCTTGTTGCACAATATACCAAAGTTGTATATCAATTGTGTTATGAGATTGACTGACGTTGTTGGATGTGAAGATTATGTAGTAAAGAGATCGGGCATTGCTGTTGACTGATAATTTTCTCTTACAAGTTTTTTTGATGGTCTCATATAACAACTTAACTGTTTATAGAAAGAGAGATCCCTAAACTTTGAAAAGTTGTGTTGGTGTGTTCAGAATCAAATTAAGCAAAGAGAGATTTGCAGAAGGGAGACCCTATAGTCGTATGGTCTGCTTCTGGCTATAGTATGAAGAGGAGTAGAAAGATCAATGGAGAAAGTGCAAAGAAAAAATCAAAAGGGGTAGATCAAAGTCTCAGGATCAAATAAGATAGAAATATTTTAAATGCTATTAAATATCATCGTAACGCTAGATACCTGTAAGGAAGAAAGGATTAAGCCCCTTTGATGTCAGAAAAAGAGAAAAGGATAGCAAGAAGTGATGAGTAGATATGTGATACGATCGATAAGTAGTAGAGAAGATCTGCCTAGTTAATATGTCAGATGAATCACAGTGTGTACTACATGGATATTAAGATTCAAGCATGCTTCATACCACTTGAGTTTAATCTCTGATATCGAAAGTGGTATTTGCCTACCGTATCAAAAGAATCGATGGTGGAAGGTGTTAACCTTGGAGATGATGCATCCATGGCAAAGTAGTTGGTGTTTGGGCAACAAATTAAGATGAGGGATGTACGATGGTGTATTTCGTACATTATCAAATGTCAGGCTGTACTGAGGTGCTGAAGAAGAATTCTAATTCTTTTTTAGGCCTATTTGGAGGATTAGCAGGATTATAACCCAGTTTTAAGATAGCTAGGGCTAGGAGTGGAATGCTTGAAGAATTTCAAGAAGAGATGCTTCGATGTGTGATGAAGGTAGAAGACTGGCAACAAAATTCTTTTATAGAATGAAGAGCAAAAATTATGAAGGATATAGTGCAAAGGTGCTAGCCAGCGGCATAGGAGGAGCAACTCTATAGTCACTTATGACACTATTCAGAATAGACACATGAGTGACTTCGATCGGCTCACAAAAACCTTAGTGAAGTGAAGGAATAATCTTAGTCCTGAAGGGAGGACACTAATTTTATGTGGGCCATAGTATTTCTGGAAATAGACATAGGATAAAGTTTTTGCCATCAAGTTCAAGTATAATGAAGGAGTGCTGAACTAGTGCAGCTTGAATGTATAGGACCAGCTACTGTATCACGCTAGAATGGGTGCAAGGTATTTGTTTGTTCACCATCATGTGAAATGATTGACTCAGAAATGGTTGAGGTGTTTGCCTTCTAGTTCAACTAGCCTAGAGAGACCTGAGGTAAGAGAAGGAGTCAGGAAGACAGGTGAAGTGTCTGAGGTTTGGATAATGGAGAGAGTATACAGAACCGTATTTAAGTTTTGAGGAGGTATCTGTAAAGAAAAATGATTTGTCAAATGCCATTCATTACTGCGAAGATGGACTCTCAGCAGCAGAAATGGTGGTCCCATGGAGAGGAATAAACTAGACACTAACTATGAGAAGGGCATGGAAGTATTGAGGCTATAAACATCACTATTGCCAAAAATCTATTTATGGCGACCATGCATTAGACTCATAGTTTGTTGTTATTTTTCTTGTTAACAGGTGATACCCACATTGCAAGCTAAGGGATGAAAAATGGATCGAAATAGGATCGGGTACAATAGGTGGATCCCAAACCCAAACCTAGTTTCTTTGAATTGGGTCTTGATTATTGGACCCAGAAACCCAACCAAATAAAAGATTGGGTCGGGTCGAATTGGGTCCATGATTAAATTTTTTGACCCAATGGATCATTGGGATCAGATTGGTTTCATGTATAACCCATCCCTAATCCATAAAAGATATATCCAATTCAGATTTCGATTGATCTTGTGAGCTCAGAAGTGGCACTTCCAAGTTTTGGAAACATGAGAAGATAGGTCATGGAAAGACGAAATTGAGCTGGAAGAGAAATCAGCTCTCCTAGCAAAGTTAAGAAATTGGGCAAGCTCACCCTGAGACTGAGCCGACTAAGTTAGGAACTAGGCCAGCTCCATCCAGGACTGGGTTTGCTTGGTCTCAAAGAAAAATTTAAATGAAAAGAAGCATTTTTGGGTTGTTGGCATGGTACACAACTAGGTTGGCTACCCAGTCGTAGGTTAGACGGCTCAGTCTAAAACTGGGTCGGCTCAGTTTTTATGGGTTATTATTTTATGTACGTGGGTTATTTGGATTTGAAGAGTTTTTCTATGAGCTTGAACTTGACTCTTTGTAATGTATATATACTGGAAATAGATCAAGGTTGTAAGAGTGCTGAAATATACTGAATAAAATCTCTTCTTCTCTTCTTCTCTATTCCATAAATTATTTGATCATGCTTCTGCAGAAATCACTAAGAAGTACTTTCTTATTGCTTGGCTAATCATAGATGGCCAAGCCAATCCGTATAGGAAGAGCACGCATTCCCGACATTTGATATCAGAGCAGTGTTGCATGGAAGGAAGGAAGATGCCTAGGGTTTACTACATCCAGGATTTGTTGCACTAGATTTTATTCTAAAACTTCTAGTTTGCTTCATGGTTGTCTCTAGATTAAGGTAGAGATTGTTTACACAGAGGAACGGTGATACAGAAGTTTCAAAAGAGGATCTAGGGCTAGTTAGATCTTCTTTGAAGGGTAGTTTTGCTGGTGTATGTGATCGTGAAAGGTGTTAGGGATCTATTCTTGACTTGTTTGAAGTCATGGGATCAAGTGGACTCAAGGTAGATTTTAAAAAGTTTGATTGCAATGGAAACATTACCCTATGGCAACAAAGAGTAAAGGACTTGTTGGTTCAATAGAGGATCTACAAGATCTTGACAAAAGAAAGGTCAAAAAAGATCAGTGCTGAGGATTGGAAAGAGTTAGAAAAAATTGCTTTTAGCACAATCCGAATGTGCTTAGCTGATCAGGTTTTGCTCGAGGTTTGCATAGAAACTACAGCAAAGGAGCTCTAGAAGAGATTGGAGAACACATACATAGGGAAGAACATGTTGAATAAGCTGTGGCTGAAGAAACAGCTGTATAGTCTGAGGATGCCCGAAGGTGGAGATCTTGTTGCACATATCCAAAGGTTTAATCAGGTGTGTTCTAAGATGATGAGTTTGGATTTGAAGATCGATGAGGAGGATCGGGAATTATTTCTATTATGTTCTCTCCCAGGTTCGTATGATGGTTTCATAACAACTTTAGTTTATAGGAAGGAGATCCTAAACTATGAAGAGGTTGTTGATGTGCTCAGTTCAAATAAGCAAAAAAAAAAGGTCTGCAAGGGAGACCCTAAGTTTGAGATCTTGGCTATGAACGAAAGATAGGAAAGATCAAAAAAGAAGACAAGAGTAAAATCCAAGGGCAGGTCAAAGTCTCACGATCAGAGGAAGGTGACATTGAAATGCTATAAATGTCATCAGTCTGGACATCTAAGGAGAGATTGTCCTCTTTTGAGATTAAAAAAAGGGAAGGCCAGTAAGAAAGATGATACAACTTCTATGAGCAGTGGAGAAGACCTGCTAGTTGTATCAGATGGATCCACAGAGTATGATACTAAGTTGATATTGGATTCAGCATGCTCGCACTACTATACTTCTTATCGGAAGTAGTTTGTAATCTACCAGAAGGTCGATGGTGGAAGTGTCAGCCTTGGAGATGATCATCCATGCAAAGTAGCTAGAATTAACTCTATCAAGGTGAGGATGTGCGACGGGATCATTCGTACATTATCAAATGTCAGGCATGTATCGAAGTTGAAAAAAAATTTAATTTCTTTGGGCTACTTGGAGGAGTAGGGTTATGCTTTTAGTAGCCAAGTTGGGAGTGGATGTTTGAAAATTTTCAAGAGAGCTTTGGTGGTGATGAGAGGTAGAAGACCGAGCAACAATCTTTACAGAATAGAAGGCTTAGTGGTAAATGATAGTGCAGAGGTGCTAGCAACGGTACAAGAGGAGTAGATTTTATATCAACTATGGTACTATCGGATGGGTCATATGAGTGACCATGGGCTCACTGAACTAAGCAAAAGAGGTATGATCCCAGTCCTTATGAAGGAGGGCACAGATCTTTGTGAGCCATGCATCTTTGGCAAACTTCATCCAACAGCATAGGATGAAGTTTGCCAAACGTACCAAGCATAGCGAGGGAGTGCTGGATTTAGTGCACTCGAATATGTGGGGATCAGCACCTATATCAGCTATAAGTGAGGAAAAATACTTTGTCACCTTCATTGATGATTTCTCAAGGAAGGTGTGGGTTTATCTAATCAAAGAAAAATCAGAGGCATTTTTCGATTCAGAGCCTGGAGAGATGATGTATAGAAGGAGTCAGGGAGATAGGTGAAGTGTCTGAGGTCAGATAATGGAGGGGAGTACACTAGCCTTGAGTTCAGGAGCTACTATGAGAAAAATGGCATCAAACATCATTACATAATGAAGATGACTCTCCAGCAGAATGGTATCGTGGAAAGGATGAACCAGACACTGACCGAGAAGGCATGGAGTTTGAGGCTATAGACATCACTCCCAAAGATCTTTTGGGGTGATGCTCTAACTTTTTCTTATTTTCTTATGAATAAATCCCCTCATTATAAGCTAAATGGAGGCATTCCAGAGGAGGTCTGGAGTGAAAAGAAGGTGGAGCTTGATCACTTGAAGTCTTCGGTTGTACAGCCTATGCACATGTGGAGGCAATCGAGAGGAGCAAATTGGATCCAAAATCTCAAAAGATGACGTTCATAGGATATCTACAAGGAGTCAAGGGTTACCTGCTGTGGGACTCTCAGGCATAGAAGTCAGTGATCAGTAGGGATGTTATCTTTAATGAGAAGAGCATCTTGAGGAGGTCTAGGATAGATGAAACTGGAGAAACAAAGGTGAATAGCAGTGGCCAGTCAGAGAATAATGGCATGCAGATTACATCCACTTACAAGACTATTCCTATTGAGGTGGAGCTGGGCAGAAAAGTATTATCTCAGATTGAAAATTAGCATAGAGGGCTGGCAGTTCAGACAGATGTGTAGGAGCAGCCATAGACATCAAGCAAAGATGTGCCGGTGGGAGTGGCTTTGCACAAGCCCCAGCATACTATTAGGAGGCCAGTCAGATATAGCATTGATGAGGTTATTGTCTATGCACTCATCACTGCTAATGGAGATTCAGAGAATTATGCAGAGGCCATGGAGAGTGAAAATCATGATTCATGGATACAGGCCATAATGGAGGAGATGGAATCACTTGAGAAGAATCAAATATGGCAGCTAGTGGATCTTCAAGAGGGTGCTCAATCTATTGGCTCAAAGTAGGTGTTCACAAAGAAAGAAGCAACTTTAGAACAAGGTGGAGTCAGATTCAAAGCAAGGCTAATAGCAAAGGGATACTCACAAAGGAAAGGGATTGAGTACACAAAAATTTTCTCTCCTATGGTGCGTCGTACATCTATTCAAGTTTTGCTATCACTGGTGGCACAGCATAACATAGAATTGGAATAGATGGATGTGAAGATGGCCTTCCATCATGGGACTTTAGAGAAAAGAATCTACATGAAGTAGCCAGATGGTTTCATGAACATGGGATAGGAAGAAAAGATGTGTTTACTCAGAAAGTCTTTGTATGGCTTGAAACAATCCCCTCGTCAGTGGTATCGAAGGTTTTATAGCTTTGTCTTGAGCCTGGGTTTCAACAGATGTGAACATGATTGTTGTGTCTACGTCAAGAATGTAGATGAGGAGGATGCCCTTTACCTATTATTGTATGTAGATGATATGCTCATAGCCAGTAGAAGCATAGATACCGTAAAAAGGTTGAAAAGGATATTATCATCTGAGTTTGAGATGAAGGATTTAGGTCCAGCTGAGAAAATTCTTGGAATGAAGATTTGTAGAGATAGGTACAAAGAAGTGCTCCATTTATCATAAGAAAAGTATGTCCAGAAGGTTCTGGAGAGGTTTGGGATGGAGAAGGCCAAACCTACAGAGACGTCATTGCTGAGCCATTTGCCTCTCTCAAGTTATAGAACTTCCAGTCAGAAGAGGAGAGAGAACACATGGAATGAGCCCCTTATACAAATATTGTAGGCAGTGTGATGTACACTATGGTGTGTTGTAGATCAGATATAGCACATGCAGTGAGCACGATTAGTAGATACATGGCTAATCCTAGGAAGGAACACTAGAAAGCATTGAAATGAATATTGAGATATCTGCATGGAATAAGAGATTATGATTTGATGTTTGGTGGACAATCAGGAGGATTTGGAGAACAATCTATGAAGATGTGTGAAGGTTCAGATCCTCTGAAAGGGTCTGTTGATGCAAATTATGCTGGTGATCTTGATAGAAGGAGGTCTAGTACTGGATATCTCTTCTGCGTATATGGTGGACCGGTGTCTTTGAGATCAACCCTTCAGCCAATCATGGCCTTGTCTACCATAGAGGCTGAGTATATTGGGATAACAAAGGCTGCAAAGGAAGTCCTTTGGCTTAGGAGGCTGATTGATGAGTTGAGGGTGGAGCAGAGCAAGGTTACACTGTTCGGTGATAGTCAGAGTGCTCTGCTATTGGCACAGAACCCAGTCTATCATGCACACACAAAGCATATAGACGTGAGATACCATAGGATCAAAGAGCTAGAGGAGGAAGGTGAAGTGAAACTGATGAAGGTCCATACCAAGGAGATTCAGTCTGATGCACTTACGAAGGTACTTTTCAGTGATAGCTTTCAGAGATGTGTGGCATGGATGGATCTATTGAGAAGAGACGAGTTCACAAGGACTTGGAATCACCAAGATGGAGAATGTGAGCTCAGAAGTGACACTCCCAAGTCTTGGAAACATGAGAAGATAGGTCATGGAAAGACGAGAGTGAAGCCAGAAGAGAAATCAGCTCTCCTAGCAAAGTTTAGAAACTAGACCGGCTCACCTTGAGACTGAGCCGGCTAAGTTGGGAATTGGCCTGACTCAGCCTAGGACTGGGTCGGCTAGATATCACAAGAAAATCTAGATAGAAAGTAGTATTTTCGGACTGTTGGCACGGTGCACAACTGGGTTGGCTCAGTCCCAAACTAAGCGATCTAGTCGCAGGTTAGACGGCTCAGTATGAAACTGAGCTGGCTTAATTTTCATGGGTTATTATTTTGTGTACGTGGATTGTTTAGGTTTGGAGAGTTTTTCTATAAGCTTGGACTTGATCCTTTGTAAAGTATATATACTGAAAATAGGTTAAGATTATACGAGTGCTGAAATATATTGAATAAAAACTCTTTTTTCCTAAAAATCTCTTCTACTCTTCTTCTTTATTCCTTGAATTATTTGATCGTGCTTCCACAAAAATCTCTGAGAAGTACTTCCTTGTTGCTTGGCTAATCACCGGCAGCCATGCTGATCCGTGTGGGAAGAGCACGCATTCCCAATAGGTCCTAGGTTGGATCATGTGTTAAATTAAACAATAGGCAATAACTATAGCTATTCAATCAATTCTTATAAGTATAGCTGAAGTTGATCTTACAAGTTGACCATCTAATGATATTCACGATATAGAATAATTTTTGGAGTGGTCATTAACATATGATAATTATGTCTATGGAAAAATGTCAAGATGTACCTCATATACATATGAAACACAAATGAATGTGACCTCCCAAGATTGGTTGAAGGATACAACTAGAAGTGAGATTTTTATTTTCTACTTATCCATTAAATTTCTTGAATTGAAAATTAATAAGCATCATAAATTTACCAATAAAAGTATTAATTTATTAATTAATTTATATTAATTTTTAAGAATTATCAATCAATTTATATATAATTTTTGAAAAATTCATATTTTTATTAATTAAAAAATTAATTAAAAAATAATAAAAATTAAAAAATAAAATTTTATTATCAATAGAAAGAGCTCATTTTTTTGATCACAACGAAATAAATTTCAAGAAAAATGGAGCTAAAATGGAAAAGATATGAATTTTTAAAAATATAAAATAAATAAAAATAAAAAAGAAAATGTCTCAGCCGACTCCGCAAGCCGAGCCACCAAGCCAAGCCGAGCCATCAAAGCCGACTCAGCCGTTGAAGCCATCAGCCGGTCCACGATCCAAGCGTGGACCGCTAGCTCAGCAAATTTCGGCGAATCAGAGATTGCCACGTGGTGGACCTAGACCCCTTAAGGGTCTACAGAAATTTATCGCGGCTCACAAGGGTAATTTAGTCTTTTCATCCGACAACAGCGGCGCTGATTGGTTGCGGTGTGCGGTGCGGCCGGTCCACGCGGTCCATGGGAACAGTTATTGCGCGATCGGACGGATGTGGTTGTTTGCGGTCAGGATCGGACGGCTGTGGTTGCTTCCAAATTTTATTCAGATACAAACATCACACGGATCACCATCGGATGGCAGCGCTCGATCCAGGCGATGATCCGACGGTCCAGAAAGCTCCCGATGGTGATCAAACTCTCAGGCGCATGATTTGCGGCCAGATTTCCTCCATCAAGCGCAATCCAACGGCCAGAATTTAATCCGACCCGATCTGAGTTGATCTGCATCCGATTTTGATGATTTTTGGACCGTTGGATTTCTATTGAATGGCTGGATTTTATCAGATTTATCAGAGATATATCAAAGCTATTTTAATTCGAATTTTATTCAAATTTTGATGATTACAAAGTTCATTAGTCCCACATTGCCTTTAGAAAAAAATATCCAGCCCTCCTAGCACTATAAAAAGGACCCTAGGCCTCCAAAAATCAACATCTCCGATCAAGGTGAAGCTTTGGTACAGGGCGAAGCCAGGCTATGGGTTAAAGGCTGCTTCGAAGCAACGGGTGCCGAGAAGAAGAGCCGAGCTTCTACACCATCTTTCTGCCAATGCCGATCCAAGATCAGAGATCAGGCTATTTTATTTTATTATCTTTTTTTTTTAAAATTTTATGTATTTAAATTTTGAAATTTTAATTAATAAAAATTTTATTTTTGCATTTTAATTTCTTACTTTTTATTGTAATTTCAGCATGTTAATTATTACTTTTTATTTTATTGCAAGTAGATGCTAAGATCTAACTAATAGATCTTAGTA
>QRFJ01001291.1:0-40734 GCA_006176705.1 Cocos nucifera | reverse complement strand
TTTCCAATGCCGCTATCTTGAATAAACTATTTTTCAAGAAAGATGGCATGTCGACTCACAATCACATTGTGGTCTTCTGGAATGTAGAAATAGTATCCTATTGACTCTTTAGGATATCCTATGAATCGAGCTCTGAAGGACCTAAACTCTAACTTGTCCGCTTGTTGTCTTTTGACATGAGCCGGACAACCCCAAATTCTGAGATGACTCAGACTTATCTTACCGTGCCATATCTCATACGGTGTGGTAGGAACGGTTTTAGAGGGAACCCTATTCAGTAAATAGATTGAAGTTAATAATGAATGTCCCCAAAGAAAATCAGGGAGGTCTGTGAAGCTCATCATGGATCGAACCATATCCAATAGAGTCCGATTTCTCCATTCTGAAATCCCGTTGAGTTGAGGTGTTCCTGGTGGAGTCCATTGAGAGACTATGCCATTTTCTTAAGATAGTCTAGGAATTGGCTAAGGTATTCACCTCCTCGATCTGATCGAAGAACCTTAATGGGTTTTCCAGTTTGTTTTTCTACTTCATGTCTGAATTCTTTGAACTTTTCAAAAGCTTCAGACTTATGTCTCATAAGATACACATACCCATACCTAGACAGATCATCGGTAAAGGTAATGAAGTAGACAAAATTGCCTCTAGCCGGCACATCGAATGGGCCGCACACATCAGTATGTACTAGGGCAAGGAGATCTGTGGCCCTCTCCCCATGTCCATCAAAAGGGAGTTTAGTCATTTTGCCTTGAAGACAAGATTCACAAGTTGGATATGACTCAAAAGTCAATGGACTCAATAGCCCATTTTTCTCCAATTTGTTAATCCTATCTTCTGCTATATGACCTAATCTCAGGTGCCATAGATATCTGTCGTTTGGACTATCCCTAGGTCGTTTGGCATTCACGTTTTGCTCGATAGTTAAAACAGGTACATCAATATGCAACTGATAAAGACCATTAACAAGGAAACCATTTGCAATTTTATTTCTTTCATAAAGAATGTTACAATGGTCCTTAAAGAAGGTGATCACATAACCTTCTTATGCTAAGCATGAAACAGAAATCAAATTCCTGCTAGCTGCAGGCACATAATAACAGTCTTTCAAAACTAAGTCTAAACCAGATGGTAATCGAAGAGGCTATGTTCCCACGGCTACTACAGCAACTCTTGCTCCATTACCGATGCGTAGGATCATGTCTCCATCCCTCAGCCTCCTGCTATCCTCAAGATCCTGCATAGAAGTGCACAGATGAGCACTAGAACTAGAATCAAGCACCCAACTGGATGCAGAAGAAACCGTAAGGTTAGACTCAATAACGAGCATACCTCCAGAAGGACCTTCCTTCTTGTTCTTCAGGGTGGCCAGGTAAGTAGGGCAGTTCCGCTTCCAATGGCCGTCGCTGTTGCAATGGAAATACTTTCCTTTGCCATCGACCTTCTTCTTCGGTTCTGCCTTCTTCTTCTTTGATCCTTCTACCTTTTGCTTTTTCACAGACTTCTTTTTCTTTCCATAAGACTTTCTTTTGGAAGAAGTCCGTTCCATAGCAAGAACTGAGCCTTTAGAACCTTTCATAGAAAGCTCAGCGGTAACCAGCATATTCATCAACTCAGCCAAGGAATTTTGAAGTTTATGCATGTGGTAATTCATGATGAATTGCCCATATGCATCAGTCAAGGATTGCAGAATAATATCGTTCTGCAGATCCAAGTCCAACTTCACACCGAGCTTCTCAAGCTCTTCCATGTCCTTGATCATTGTCAGATAGTGATCTTGGACTGACTGCCCATCACGCATCTTAGCCTTAAGACTTGATATTTGGCTGCGCGACTCTGTTCACCAAACATCTCCTGCAGGTGAGCCAACATTTGGCGAGCAGTCCCGATATCTTCATGTTGGCGCTGGAGCTCATCAGACATCGAGCCCAACATGTAGTATCTGGCCTTATTGTCTTCGTCAATCCATTTTTCCAGAGACGCTCTCTGTTCAGTGGATGGACGAGCTGGTAAGGTGGGAGGGTCCTGGTCCAAAATATGTGTTAACTTCTCTTGAACCCAAAACAATTTTGTAGTTCCTGAGCCAATCTTTATAATTGGGTCCAGTCAGTCTATGTGTGTCTAGGATACGTGCCAGTGGGTTGGACGCAGACATTTTCCTGTAGAGAGTCAAAGATTCTAGTTAGATACTGTAATTTTGACTTGACCAATTTATTTAGGGATTTTATTTTTAAATAAATTAGCTCATACTATTTTCTTGGATCCCTACACTCCCTCTGTAGAGATGCGAAAATCTCCGCGATTGATGATTTCTAGTGGGTGGTGCGGTCTCACCAACTGACTCATCACCTCACCTAACAGTTATTGGTGATGGGTTAGCCAATGAGTGAACAACTCTTATTCAATGATTCTCTAATCATGGTGCACCCAAACTTGGTCTCTAATTCATGAATCTCACCGTATCCGAAATATTGATCCACTCCTTAGTTAAGCCAGACCCACCATTTGCATAGACTGGGTTCCTAATTGGGTCTCTCACCGTATCCAAAATATTGAGCCCAACTCATCCTCCAGCCCATAGCATCCAATGCCTAATAGACATGGTTGCGTCTTCCCAGTGCAACTGAGCCACTGTATCCAGCCGAGAACAATCAACCCCGGGAAGGGCCCGCACATCTACAATGGTGGAAGACCTCAGACTTAATCTTTTCTTAGGGAGAATTGATTCAGGTCTCATTAAACTAGACTTGGCTTAGTCATAACAATTATGACTAACCTAGTGGCATGGGTTAGCTCGGATTATTGACCACCTCAGATCAGAACTGTGTCAATAGATATGGCCAGATAAGTGAGACCGGTGGAAGGAATATGCCGTTAACTCGTACAAGAACGCATTCAGGTCGAGTAGCTTCCAATTAAAAACCAATCGGTCGTCTATGCCAAACTTACCTTAGACACCAAATTGTTGAGTCAGAACCAATTGGGTTAGCCTACAATCCAGACTCTAACCTCTGAGTCTAATTAGGTCTTGCTTGATCGTGACCCGATCTTGACCCAGACTTAATCCTATTAGGCTGGTCAATTTAAGCATTGTTGATCTCATCTAACCAACTCTTGATTCGGTTTGATCAACCGCTTAGACCTAATTGAGCTACCCAAGCCCGAACCCAGTATTATGAATATGTCTTAGATCTAAAATTCTCAATTTTAGACCTAATTAATATTCCATAAACTTAATTCTTAATTAAGTTGGGTTCATAAACAAAATATGCACAATAAATCCTAGGGTTTCAGGATCTAGGGTTTTGCAGAAAGTAAATTTTGGGTTTCTGATTAAGGACGAACACGCAGCACCCCTACACATCATAAGAACACCCCATCGAATGGGAAGAGAGGGCCTTTAAACCCTTCATCATTCTTATAACCGGACGGCCAAGAGGAACGCCTTAATCAGGAACATGTAAATCTACAAAACAGTATAGATCTATATCATATATCTCAATATAAAATTTAGATCTAATCAAGGCATATTTTGCATACATCTCATGTATCAAATCATGCATATTTTCAGATATAAATTATCTCATAATAATCTAAAAAATTAGATTTAAATTGATCTAATCAAAATAAATTCTAATCTAGATAATTATGTAGAACTATTCTACAACTAGTCTAGACATGCATCAATCATATCTCATATGATATTCAAAAATTAAATAATTTTTATTTGCTATTTATCAGATGTTATTATAACACTTATAATATCAGAAAATAGTAAATAAGAAGATCTAAAATATGATTTAATCAGATTAAATCAAAAACATGCAAAACTATTCTATAGAACTATTCTATTCTAGAACTAGTCATGCATATCTTCTTAATCTTAGATCCAAATCATTTAATTTTAATTTTTTCTGATTTCAGATCTGATCACATCTCATGTGACATCTGAAATCACTTTATTTTCTAATTAAAATAAAATTAAAATCAGATCTAAACAATTTTTAGAACCTGGCTCTGATACCAGTTGAAGGGAAAATCCTGATTTTTCGGTCCAGGTTCGTCCAGATCTGATCAGATCAAGAGATATATTTTCAAAAATTTTTCTCTTTGATCTGTAATCAGATCTTGATATGTTTTCAGATCTGATTCTTATTATTTTAATAAATAAAATAAAATAAAAATAAATTAAATCAAATTTAATTTACCTGATTTGGGTAATCCTATTACCCTGTAGATGATCCTGATTTGCAGCGGAAGGTTCTGGATCTAGCCACGCAAGCGCCTGGCCTCTACCGGTATCCACTCAGGTTGGATCTGGAGATCCTCTTCTTCTCTATCACGCCTCCAAAAATCAGATCTGGATCTGATCTGGAGGATCTTCAAAACTCCTTTTGAAGATCAGCAGTCGTCCTTTGCAGCAGTGCAGCCTTCTTCTTTTGATCGCCTTTCTTTTGATCTGGAACGCACCAACCTAAGTCCAAAACCTTTTTGGACGTGGAGAGGAGAAGGAGGAGAAGATGGTTAGGCATGGAGGAAGAGGAGAGAGGCAGCCTTGGGGCATGGGAAATCTCTATTCAATTGCATTCATGTAATCTGAGTTGGGCGCAGGGTCTTATTTATAGACTAAGCGTGATCCAACTCCTCTTCCTCTCAACCAATCACAATCCTTTGTGAAATCAGATCTAAATCTGATTGGTTGGAATAGAGTCCCTTGGATTCCTCCTTAGAGGGTGCCTAAGACCAGTCAAACTGGATTCTTAGTAGAACTCTGATTGGAATCCAAAAGGGAGGTGGAGTCCTTGTCCAACAAGGACTCCAAGGCGCCTCCAACTTGGGCACACGCCTAGGGTGGCGTGCGCCCTCCTCCTTGCCAGGTTCTGGCAGGGGGACAGGCCCCCACCAGTTCTCCAATAGGTGCGTGACACGTGGACAAAAGTCAAAGTGTCTATGGTCAACATTTGACCAGTCAAAGGTCAACTTTTGACCAAAGTCAAAGGACCAAAAATATGGCAGGTGACCAAAAATGGCAGGTCAATGTCTTATAAAATAAGACAACCTTCTCTAACTTGGACAACCTCCAGTTAGACCATATGAAGGCCTCTGATTGAGCACAAACTCCTTTGGCTCAGTCAGGACAACTTATTTGTGATAGTAAAAGAAGAACGTTAGGTTCAATCGAGTGCTAGCATGATTTCCTTGAACCTAATTGAATCTCATTCAGATCAATTGAACTAGATTAGTTCAATTGATGATTACCAGATTCAAACCCTTGTTTGTGTGACCCAGTTAGGTTCAGTTCTGTATGGTAATGGGATATGTCATGATCTCTATCATAGACATCATCGAAACTCCTTTCGATGGATCAGAACTCTTCTGATTCGAACAGCTAGAATGATCGATCATCTAAATCATTCTAATTGCTCCCAAAATCCACCAGTGACACCTAGCAGTATATGGTGGCAACCCATCAGAGCTGAATGCGAACCTCTTGGTGCAGCTACCTGTGTGATTCAGTTCTTCTATCTTGAGCCCTGATCAGATTAGGATTAAGGTAAACTCGTCAAACCCTAGTCTCTGTCATATGATATAATCATTCGATTCGAGTCCAATGTGAAAACCTAAATAGAAACTCTTTCTATTATTTCACTCTGCCATGGCCATGGGCTTCAGGACTTGATTCTCATGATTATCATAGGGCTGCTCCTCTACCACCGAAGGTAGATAGATCCCATCTTGATGCAATCCAGTTCCTACAATGAACATGCTATAGCCAACATACACCTCAGGGTTCCATATGGCTAGGAGACCGAGTAATGGTGTAGTCAAACTATAACACCCTCAAGGTGAACTGCCGATGCATCTCAGGTCAAAGAACCAGACACACTACTGCAGCATCGAGTCAGTCATTGACGAGAAGGTAGACTTCCTAATGACTACTCGAGGTGGTCACGCTCAGTGCCCTCGTTCTCTAATGAGTACCTATACTCTCGCTCCGGTGTCTCCACACCGTATACTTAAGACTCATCTACTAAAGAGAAGCGATTGTACACCAACCTTCCGGATCAATCACCATCCTCGTGATGATCCTATGGTCGGAAGCTGTTTATGAGTTAATAATGATTATTCATGTCTTAAATTTTCAACTCTTGAAAATATGAATTATCATTACCATTAACTCAAAGGATGTATCACAGACACTAAATACACAGGTGTGATAGAAAATAACCCATTTATTGATTTTAGTCAAAATTACAATTTTGCCCCTATAAGTGTATTACAAGTGTCAGCCAATTCTGGCTTCTAGGGCACATATATCTAATAACTAGATCATAAAAATAAGGGTTTAGATCTAGATGTCATCAATTGGACTAACCTAGTTTGATTATTTGAATAAGATTCAATTAGATTCAAAAAAATCATGCTAGCACACGATTGAGCCTAATGTTCTTCTTTAATAATCATTACAGCTTGTCTCGACTGAGCCAAATGTGTTTGGATTCACTTAAAAATCTTTACTTCGTCTAACTGGAGCTTGTCCAGATTAAAAATGGATTGTCTTAATTTATGAGATAAATTTAAGACCATACCTATCATTTTCGATCATCTGCTAATTCTTATTTTTGGACATTGATCAAATATTGACCCTGGACACTTAGACATCTGCCCATGTTTCATGTGCCTATGGGAGAGTACCTAGGGCCTTGTCCTCCTACTAAAATGCAAATAGGAAGAGGGTGCATGCCTAGGGAGGCGTGTTCCCTATGAGGATAAAGGAGTCCCATACATATGCGACTCTAGGGTTGCTTCAGGAGATTAAACTCTGTGGTGCCAAGAACTCTTGTTTGACCCAGTCCTGGCGCCACCTTAGGAGGGTTTAGAGGGTCTCTCATCTGATTAGATCGAATGATGTCATCCCATCAATCAGATTTAGATCTGATTGCATAAAGGGCCATGATTGGTCGGGTTGATGTGGCACTGCATGGCACAGTAGAGTCTATATAAATCCTATCTGCACCTAGTTTTTAATGCTTCTGCCTTTAGCCTATGCCACAAAGCCTCTCTCCCTTCTTTTCCAAGCCACCCTTTGGTCCTCCCTCTCCTCTCAACACCCAATGGGTTTTGGGCATGAATAAGGTGCGATCCAAGCAAGTGAAAGGCACCAGGAAAGGAAGAAGGCAGCACTGCTGCAGGAGACAACGATAGTTGTTCAAAAGAAGTTTTAAAGATCTTCAAGATCAGATCTAGATCTAATTTTTGGAGGATTGATTGAGAAGAAGAAGATCTTCAGATCTTGCTCGAGTGGATATCGGTAAAGGTCAGGCACTTGCGTGGCTACATCCAGAACCTTAGGCAAACATCGGGATCATCACAAGGTAATTGGATTACCCAAAATAAAGGTATAATTAAATTAGATTTAATTTTTATTTTATTTTTATTATTAGATCAATAAGATTAGATTTGAGAAATCTCATATCTGATTAGGATCTTAGAGAGAAAATTTTTTATAATATCCTTCCTGATCCAATCAGTTCTGAACAAACCTAATCTGAAAAATAGGTTTTTCCCTTCAATAGGTATCAGAGCTAGGTTTTAATAATTTGTTAGATCTAATTTTAATTTATTTTTGATCTGATAATTAGAAAATTTTAGATTTCATATTAGATATGATGAGATCTAAAATTAAAAAATTAAAAAGTTAAATAATCTAGATCTAAGATGTATGAGATGCATGACTAGACTAGGAATAGAATTATTCTATATGTAGTCTAGCATAATCATAATTTTAATTTAATTATTTATAATTTTTAGATTTATTTATTTACTATTTTTTGATATTATAAATATTATAATTAGATCTAAAAAATAGAAAATAAATTTATTTTGTTCATATAAGATGTGATAGATGCATGTTTAGATTAGTTGTAGAATTATTTTACAAAATTATCTAGAATAAATTTTAATTTGATATGATCAAATTTAAATCTTATTTTTTAGATGTTTATGAGATAATTTAGATCTAAAAATATGCATGATATGATATATGAGATGTATGCAAAATATATTTTTAGTTAGATCAATTTTTATATATGTGATATATAATGTAGATCTAAGTAATTTTGTAGATTTATCATGTTTCTGATTAAGGCATTTTCCTTGATCGTTCGATCATAAGAATGAAGTAGGGTTTAAAGGCCCTCTCCTCCCATTTGATGGGATATTCTTATGGTGTGTAGGAGTGCTACGCATTCGATCTTAATTAGAAATCAAAAACTTATTTTCTACAAAATCCTAGATCATGAAATCCTAGGATTTTATATACATATTTTATTTATGAACCCTAAACTTAATTAAGAATTAAGATTATAAAATATATTAGATCTAAAATTGAGAATTTTTACATCTAAGATATATTCATAAAATTGGGTTCAGGCTTGGGTAACTCAATTAGGTCTAGCGGTTGATCAAATCAAATCAAGAGTTAGTTAGGTGGGATCAAGAGTGCTTATATTGACCAGCCTAATAGGATTAAGTCTAGGTCAAGGTCGAGTCATATGACTGATCGATCGAGTTAAGACCTAATTAGGCTCAGTGTTTAGACTCTGGATTGTAGGCTAATCCGATTGGTTCTGGCTCAATAATTTATTGTCTAAGGTAAGTTTGGCAGATACGAGTGACTAATTTTTAATTAGGAGCTACTCAACTCGAATGCATTGTTGTCGAGTTAATGGCATATCCCTTCCACCAGTCTCACTCATCTAACCATATTTATCAGCCCAGTCCTGATCTAAGGTGGCTAACAATCCGAGCTAACCCATGCCACTAGGTTAGTCATAATGGTTATGGTTTTGTTAACTCAAGTTTAAAGAGACCTAAATCAAATCTTCTTAAGAAAAGATTAAGTCTAAGATCTTCCACTATTGTAGATGTGTGGGCCCTTTTCGGGATTAATTATTCTCAGCTAGTCAAAGTGGTTCAGTTGCACTGGGAAGATGCAACCATTTGTATTAGGCATTGGATGCTACGGACTGGAGGATGGATTGGGCTCAATATTTCAAATATGGTGAGAGACCCAATTAGGAATCTAATTTGTGCAAATGGTGGGTCTAACTTAACTAAGAAGTGGATCAATATTTTGGGCATGATGAGATTCATGAATTAGAGATTAAGTCTGGGTGTACCATGATTAGAGAATCATTGGACAAGAGTTATTCACTCATTGGCTAACCCATCATCAATAACTATTAGGTGAGGAGATGAGTCAGTTGGTGGGACTACACCATCCACTAGAAATCAGTAATCATGAAGATTTTTTCATCTCTACAAAGAAAGTATAGGGGTCTGAGAAAATAGTGGGAGCTAATTTATTTAAAAATCAAATCTCTAAATAAATTGGTCAAGTCTTAATTATAAAATCTAACTAGAAACTTTGACTCTCTATAGAAAAAAGAAAAATATCTACGTCCAATCGACTAGCCCGTATCTTGAACACCCATCGACTGACTGGATCTAATTACAAGGATTGTCTCCGAAACTTCAAAATTATTTTGGGTTCTAAGAAGTTGACTCATGTATTGGACCAGGATCCCCCCATCTTACCAGCTCGTCCATCTACTGAATAGAGTGCATCTCTTGATAAGTGAACGGATGAAGATTATAAGGCTAGATATTACATATTGGGCTCGATGTCTGATGAGCTTCAACGCCAACATGAAGATATCAAGACTATCCACCAAATATTGGCTCACCTACAAGAGTTGCTTGGTGAACAGTATCGTGCAGCCAAATATCAGGTCATCAAATGACTGTTTAAGGCTAAAATGCATGATGGATAGTCAGTCCAAGATCATTATCTAATGACGATCAAGAACTTGGAAGAGCTTGAGAAGTTCGGAGTGAAGTTAGATCAGGATCTGTAGAATGATATAATTCTACAATCCTTGACTGATGCATATGGACAGTTCATCATGAACTATCATATGCATAAACTTCAGAATACTCTGATCGAGCTTATGAATATGCTGGTTACTACTGAGCTTTCTATAAAAGATTCTAAAGGCTCAGTACTTGCTATGGAATGAACTTCTTTTAAAAGAAAATCTTTTGGAAAGAAGAAGTCTGTGAGAAAGTAGAAGGTGGAAGGTAGAAAGAAAAAAAAGACAGAGCTGAAAAAGAAGGCCGCTGACAAAGAAAAGTGTTTCTATTGTAATATTGACGGCCACTGAAAGCAGAACTGCTCTACATGCCTGGCCATCCTGAAGAATAAGAAGGAGACAAATTCTTCTAGAGGTATGCTCGTTATTGAATCTAACCTTATGATTTTTTTTGCATCCAGTTGGGTGCCTGACTCTGATTCTAGTGCTCATTTATGCACTTCTATGTAGGATCTTGAGGATAGTAGGAGGCTGAGGGATGGTGAGATGATCCTACGCATCGAAAATGGAGTAAGGATTGCTGCTGTGGCTGTGGAAATCTATCCTCTTTGACTACCATCTAGCTTAGATTTAGTACTCAAGGATTGTTATTATATGCCTGCTGCAAGCAGGAATTTGATTTCTGTTTCATGTTTAGCACTAGAAGGCTATGTAATTAGTTTTCTTAAGGACCATTGTAATATTTTTTTTTAAAAAAATAAAATTATAAATAGTTTTCTTATTAACGGTCTCTACCAGTTACATATTAATGTATCTATCTTTAATATCAAGTAAAATGTGAATGCCATAGGATCAAAATGACCCAAGGATAGTCCAAATGATTGGTATCTATGGCACCTAAGGCTAGGTCATATAGCAAAAGATAGGGTAAACAAATTAAAAAAAATCGGACTATTGAGTCTGTTGACTTTTGAGTCATATCCAATTCGTAAATCATGTCTTCATGGCAAAATGACTAAGCTAACTTTTGTAGGATATGGGAAAAGGGCCATGGATCTACTTGCCCTAGTACATACTGATGTGTGCAGCCCATTTGATGTACCAACTAGAGGCAACATTATCAACTTCATAATCTTTATCGATGATTTATCTTGGTATGGATATGTATATCTTATGAGACAAGTTTGAAGCCTTTGAAAAGTTTAAGAAATTCAGACATGAAGTGAAAAAGCAAACTAGAAAATTCATTAAGATTCTTCGATCAGATCGAGGAGGTGAATATCTTAGTCAAAAATTCCTAGACTATCTCAAGCAATATGGCATAGTCTCTCAATGGACTCCACTTGGAATACTTCAACTCAACGGGGTTTCAGAATGGAGAAATCAAATCCTATTAGATATGGTATGATCCATGATGAGCTTTACAGACCTTCCTAATTTTCTTTGAGGACATAATCTATTAACTATTATATATTTACTGAATAGGATTTTCTCTAAAATCATTTCTACCATACCATATAAGATATGGCATGGTAAGAAACGAAGTCTGAGTCATCTCAGAATTTGGGGTTATTCGACTCATGTCAAAAGACAACAAGTGGACAAGTTGGACTATAGGTCCTTTAGAGCTCGATTTATAGGATATCTTAAAGAGTCATTAGGACATTATTTCTACATTCCAAAAGACCATAATGTGATTATGAGTCGGCAAGCCATCTTTTTTGAAAAATAGTTTATTCAAGATGGTGGCATTAGAAAGCAAATCAAGCTTGAGGAGAAAGTCTTCCAAGAGCAACGAGCTAAGGGCCCTATGGAACCAAATCAGGTTGAGCCAATACAATCACTACCTCCTCCATCTCGTAGATTGAAAAGAATTTTCCATCCCCCTGAGAGGTACTTAGATACTATTTTAGAGAAAGTAGAAAAAATGTTTCTCGTAGGTAATAGGGTTCATGGCGATGATCCCAAAACCTATGACGAGGCAATCTCAGATATCAACTTCGAAAAATGGTTAGAGGCAATGAAGTCAGAAATTGATTCGATGCACTCAAACCAAGTTTGGACCAAGGTAGATCCACCTAAAGGTATAGTTTCTATTGGATGTAAATGAATCTACAAGAGAAAGATTGGTGCAGATGAAAATGTGGAGACATTCAAAGCTAGATTAGTGGCAAAAGGGTATAGTCAGCGCAAAGGCATTGACTATCAAGATACTTTTTTGCCATTAGCCATGCTAAAATCTATCCGCACATTGCTTGCTGTTCTAGCCTATTTCGATTATGAAATATAGAAAATGGACATGAAAACGATATTCTTAAATGGATACCTTGAGGAAGATATCTATATGAAACAGCCACTAGGTTTCACATCCAGTGATGCTAATCACAAAGTATGGAAGCTGCAAAGGTCTATATATGGACTTAAGCAAGCATCTCAGAGCTGAAATACTCATTTTAATGATGTAATCAAATTATTTGGTTTCATCAAGAATGAGAAGAAACCATATATTTTTAAAAAGATCAGTGGGAGCGCTATTGTCTTCCTCGTACTATACATGGATGATATCCTCCTTATCGAGAATGATATTTTCATGTTGACCATAGTTAAAATATGGTTATCTAAAGAATTCTCCATGAAAGATCTAGGAGAAGCATCCTTCATTCTAGGAATTAAGATCTATAGAGATAGACCAAATAGGATGCTAGGTCTTTCACAGAAGATGTACATAGAGGAAGTGCTAAAGAGGTTTAGCATGAAAAACTCCAAGAGGGGATTGGTACCCTTCAGACATGGCATTCATCTTTCCAAGAAAATATGTCCTAACACACCTGAGGAGATTGAATGCATAAGCAAGATCTCTTATGCTTCAGCAATAGGGAGTCTCATGTATGCCATGTTATGTACACGACCTGATATAGCTCATGCTGTGAGTATCATGAGTAGATATCAATCGAATGCAGATGAAGAACACTGGACTTCTATGAAATGTATCCTTAAGTACTTGAGAAGAACTAAGGATATGTTGTTGATTTTTGGTAATGAAAAACTCCAAGTCCAGTGGTATATAGACTCGGATTTTATGCTCGATATAGATGATCGAATGTCGACATCTAAGAGTCTGTTTGTGTGTAATGGTGGTGCTACCAGTTAGAAGAGTTTCAAGCAAACAGTGATAGCAGACTCCATCATAGAAGCAGAGTACATTGCTGCATTAGAAGCTACGAAGGAGGCATTCTGGTATAAGAAGTTTATCGCAGAGATCGGAGTGATGCCATCGGATGTCATTCCTCTGTACTGTGACAATAATGGCATCATTGCCCTTGCTAAGAAGTCAAGGTCTCACAAAAAATTTAAGCACATCGAGCGACGATACCACCTTATCCATGATTACCTCGAGAAAGGTTACGTTGAGGTCAAGAGAGTCAACTCCGTAGATAATGCGGCAGACCCACATACAAAGCTATTAGGTCAGCAGAAGATTGAAGCCCACCTTAAGAAAATGGAACTTAGATTTGTAGCAAATTGGCTTTAGGTCAAGTGGGAGTTTGTTAGATATGTGTGCCCTACAAGCAAGATTGGCTGACACTTGTAATACACTTCTAAGGGCAAAATTTTAATTTTGAATATAAATAATAAAATATGTTATTTTCTATCATAGTGTGTATTTGAAAGTGTTTGTGATACATCCCTTAAGTTAATGGTAATGATAGTTCATATTTTCAAGAGTTGAAAATTTAAGACATGAATTTTCATTATTAACTCATAAAATGCTTCCGACCGTAGGATCATCATGAGGATGGTGATTGATCCAGAAGATTGGTGTATGATCACTTCTTCAAGATAGATGAGTCTTGAGTCTGCAGTGTAGAGACATTGGAGCGAGAGTACAAGTACTTGTTAGAGAACGAGGGCACTGAGCATGACCACCTCGAGCAGTCATGAGGAAGTCTACCTTCTCATCGATGATTGGCTTGAAGTTGCAGTGGTATGTCTAGTTCTTTGACCTAAGGTGCATCGGTAGTTCACCTTGAGGGTGTTATAGTTTGACTATACCATAACTCGATCTTCTAGCCATTCAAAATCCTGAGGTGTATGTTGGCTATAGCGTGTTCATTGTAGGAGTTGGATTGCACCAATAAGAGATCTATCTACCTTCGTAGATGAGGAGTAGCCCTATGATGATCATGAAAATCAAGTCCATAAGCCCATGGCCATGGTAGAGTGAAATAATAGAAAGAGTTTCTATTAGAGTTTTCAAATTGGACTTGAATCGAATGATTAATTCATATGATGGATATTAGGATTTGACGCGATCACCTTAACCCTAATCCGATTAGGGCTCAAGATAGAGGAACCTAATCACATAGATAACTGCACCGAGAGGTTCGCTTTCAGTTCTGATGGGTTGCTTCTATATGTTGCTTGGTGTCACTGATTGATTTTGGGAGCAATTAGAATGATGATCGATCATACTAGTTGTATGAGTCAAAAAAGTTCTGATCCATCTGAAGGTGTTTCGATGATGTCGATGATAGAGATCGTGACATATCACATTACCATATGGAACTAAACCTAACTGGGTCGCACAAATAAGAGTTTGGATCTGGATGTCATCATTTGCACTAATCGAATTCAATTGATTTGAATAAGATTTAATTACATTCAAGGAAATCATGCTAGCACACAATTGAGCCAAATGTTCTCCTTTAGTAAGCATTATAGCTTGTCTCGACTGAGCCAAATGTGTTTGAGCTCACTCAAAAATATTTACTTGGTTTGATTGGAGCTTGTCTAGATCAAAAAAGGATTGTCTTTATTTATGAGATAAATTTAAGACAATATCTATCATTTTCGGTCACCTGCTAGTTCCTATTTACGAACATTGGTCAAATGTTGACCCTGGACACTTGGACATCTATCCATGTGTCATACGCCTATAAGAGAGTACCTAGGGCCTTTTCCTCCTACTAAAATGCAGATAGGAAGAGGGCACATGCCTAGAAAGGCATGTGCCCCATGAGGATAAAGAAGGAGTCCCATATAGATGGGACTCCAAGATTGCTTCAAGGGATTAAACTCTATGACGCTAAGAACTCTTGTTTGACCCAGTCTTAGCGCCACCTTAGGAGGATTTTAAGGGTCTCTCATTTGATTGGATCAGATGATGTCATCCCATCAATCAGATTTAGATCTGATTGCACAAAGGGCCATGATTGGTTGGGATGATGTGGCACTATTGAAGGTAAAAACTATTTTTCAGATCAGGTTCGTTCAGATCTGATTGGATCAGGATGGATATTTCAAAATTTTTTTCTTTAAAATTCTAATCAGATCTGATACTCTTCAAATCAAATCTTATTGATTTGATAATAAAATAAAAATAAAGATAAAAATTAAATCTAATTTAATTATATCTTTGTTTTGGGTAATCCAATTACCTTGTGATGATCCTGATGCTTGCCTGAGATTCTAGATGTAGCCACGCAAGTGCCTGGTCTCTATCGGTGTCCACTCAGACAGGATCTGAAATTCTTTTTCTTCTCAATCAATTCTCTAAAAATCAGATCTGGATATGACCTTGAAGGACTTCAAAATGGCTTTTGAAGAACAACCATTGTCTCTTGCAGTAGTACTGCCTTCTTCCTTTTCTAATGTCTTTCACTTGCTTGGATCGCACCTTCTTCATGCCCAAAGTCCCTTGGACATGGAGAAGAGAGAGAGGATCAGAGGGTGGCATGGAGAAGGAGGGAGAGGGGCAATGTGGCATGGGCTAAAGGTAGAATCCTTGAATTCTAGGCATAGATAGGATTTATATAGACCCTGCTACGCCATGCAATACTACATCATCCTGGCCAATTATGGCTCTTTGTGCAATCAGATCTAAATTTGATTGATGGAATAACATCATCTGATCCAATCAGATTAGAGATCCTCAAAACTCTCCATAGGTTGCGCCAAGACTAGGTCAAACAAGTTTTCTTGGCGCCACCTAATTTAAATTCCTGAAGCAACTGGAGTCCCATCTATATGAGACTCCATATTTTATCCTCATGGGGTGCACACCTCCCTAGGCATGCACTCCCTTTCTATCTACTTTTTAGTAGGGGGACAAGTTTTCAGGTTTTCTCCTATGGGTGCATGATACATGGGCAGATGTCTAAGTATCCAGGGTCAACATTTGACCAATGTTCGAAGATAAAATTTAGCAGGTGATGAAAAATGACAGGTGTTATCTCAAATTTATCTCATAAATTAAGACAACCCTTTTCTAACCTAGACAATCTCCAGTCAGACTAAGTAAAGATTTTTGAGTGAGCCCAAACACATTTGGCTCAGTCAAGATAAGCTTTAATGATTGTTAAAGGAGAACATTAGGCTTAATCATGTGCTAACACGATTTTCTTGAACCTAATTGAATCTTATTCAAATCAATTGAACTGGGTTAGTCCAATTGATGACATCTAGATCCAAACCCTTATTTGTGTGATCCAGTTAAGTTCAGTTCCGTATGGTAATGGGATATGTCGTAATCTCTATCATCGATATGATCAAAACATCTTTCGATGGATTAGAACTTTTTTTGATTAAAATAACTAATATGATCGATCATCCAAATCATTCTAATTGCTCCTAAAATTTGCCAATGATACCTAGCAGCATATGGTGGCAACCCATCAAAATTGAAAATGAACCTCTCGGTGTAGTTACCTATGTGATTAAGTTCCTCTATCTTGAGCCTCAATCGGATTAGGGTTAAGGTGATCTCATCAAACCTTAATTTTCATCATATGAATTAATCATTCGATTCTAGTCTAATGTGAAAACCCTAATAGAAACTCTTTCTATTATTTCACTCTGCCATGGCCATGGGCTTATGGACTTGATTCTCATGATCATCATAGGGCTACTCCTCATCTATCAAGGTAGATAGATCTCCTATTGGTGCAATCCAATTCCTACAATGAACATGCTATGGCCAACATATATCTTAGGATTTCGAATAGCTAGAAGATCGAGTAATGGTGTAGTCAAACTACAACACCCTCAAGATGATTTGCTGATGTACCTGATAAGCATCATAAATTCACCAATAAAAGTATTAATTTATTAATTAATTTATATTAATTTTTAAGAATTATTAATCAATTTATATATAATTTTTGAAAAATTCATATTTTTATTAATTAAAAAATTAATTAAAAAATAATAAAAAATAATAAAAATTAAAAAATAAATTTTTATTATCAATAGAAAGAGCTCATTTTTTTAATCACAACAAAATAAATTTCAAGTAAAACAGTGCTAAAATAGAAAAGATATGAATTTTTAAAAATATAAAATAAATAAAAATTAAATAAAAAAGAAAATGGCTCAGCCGGCTCCGCAAGCCGAGCCACCAAGCCAAGCCGAGCCACAAAGCCAAGCCAAGCCATCAAAGCCGACTCAATCATTGAAGCCATCAGTCCGGTCCACGATCCAGGCGTGGATCCGCCAGCTCAGCAAAATCCGGCGAATCAGAGCTTGCCACGTGGTGGACCTAGACCCCTTAAAGGGTCTACAGAAATTTATCGCGGCTCACAAGGGTAATTTAGTCTTTTTGCTCGGCAACAGAAGTGCTGATTGGCTTGCGGTGTGCGGTGCGGCCGGTCTACGCGGTCCATGGGAACAGTGATTGCGCGATCGGACGGATGTGGTTGTTTGCGGTCAGGATCGGACGGCTGTGGTTGCTTCCGAATTTTATTCAGCTACAGACATCACGCGGATCACCATCGGACGGCAGCGCTCGATCCAGGCGATGATCCGATGGTCCAGAAAGCTCCCGACGGTGATCAAACTCTCAGGCGCATGATTTGCGGCCAGATTTCCTCCATCAAGCGCGATCCAACGGCCAGAATTTAATCCGACCCGATCTGAGCTGATCTGCATCCGATTTTGATGATTTTTGGACCGTTGGATTCCTATTGAACGGCTGGATTTTATCAGATTTATCAGAGATGTATCAGAGCTATTTTAATTCAAATTTTATTCAAGATTTTGATGATTACAAAGGTCATTAGTCCCACATTGCCTTTAGAAGCAAAACTATTCCAGCCCTCCTAGCTCTATAAAAAGGACCCAGGCCTCCAAAAATCAATATCTCCGATCAAGGTGAAGCTTTGGTACAGGGCGAAGCCAGGCTATGGGTTAAAGGCTGCTTCGAAGCAATGGGTGCCGAGAAGAAGAGCCGAGCTTCTACACCATCTTTCTGCCAATGCCGATCCAAGATCAGAGATCAGGCTATTTTATTTTATTTTCTTTTCTTTTTAAATTTTATGTATTTAAATTCTAAAATTTTAATTAATAAAAATTTTATTTTTGCATTTTAATTTCTTACTTTTTATTTTTATTGTAATTTAATTTCTGCACTTTAAATTATTTTTATTGCTTTGCAAGTAGATGCTAAGATCTAACTAGTAGATCTTAGTACCAAGTTTAAATTTCCTGCACCTTTTAATTTTTGCTTTTTAATTTTCCGACTTCACTTTTGATCCCAAAACTCTTCTTTTTTTCTTTTTCTTTTAAAAATCAAAGATTTCAAATCTAAAAATACTACCTTCCCTGTGGATTCGACCCGACTCACTGCTATCTACGCATTTTCAATGATTTTAAGAAGTCGGATTAAACTGATAAACATGGTGTCTTAACGACAACATCGCGTTCCTATCAAGTTTTTGGCGCCGTTGCCGGGGAAGGCACGACATTAAATTTTTGATCTCTTTGATTTTTCTATAAATAAATTATAAATAAAATTTTATTTTTTATAAATATTGCTTACTAATTTTTTTTATTATATTTTATAGAAAAAAATTAAAGAACAAAAAGAATCAGAAGTTTTGCTTGGTGAGATCAATCCTAACCCTAGTCCTCTTTTCTTTTTATTTATTTATTTATTTATTTTATTTTTAAATTAATTTAAAAAAATATTCATTTAAACCTAATTAAAAGCCTCATGATAAGATTAGAAATCCTAACTGTTTAGAGCATGCATCATATTAGTTTTATTTTTATCTTTATTTTTATTTTTATTTTTTTTGGTGATTGCTGGAGGCAAGGTAAGCCTTTCAGAATTCAATTAGTTGCATGCATCTAGTTTAAATTGCATAGAACCCTTTGATTGAAAATTTTTTTATGCATATTCATATTAAATCAAATTAAGGGCACAACCCAATTAAACAAGATAAGGTGGGGATTTGATCACCCTTCCTTAGCCCACAAACAACCAACCAGCATCCTGCATTGACCTAAGCCTTTAAATTTAAAATCAATTAGACATCAACCCTAGGAACTCGAGCTCAATAGGACAAGGAATCCTAAGAGTTGAACCAGGGTTAGGATAAGTCAATTTGACTGGTGTCTAGGAAAGTGGTTCAGGGACGACTGGGCCCGAAGGAAGGTGGTTTCTAATTGGTTCCGTTCGCTTACCTGGCCAAGCACAATTGGTGTCTAAGGCAAGCAACGGGGGGACTCCCACCGACCTTACACTTACCTGGCTAGTTGATTGGCTAATCCTACACTTGGAGGGCTTGAAGGTGACCTTGGCAGTTAGGAGCTGTCTAGATCTAGGATAATCCTTAGTCAGGATTGATTGACCAACTTGATTGCTAACCAATATCAAACCTAATTAAACCTAATTCTTCTCTTTCTTCTTAATTCTAGGACTCCTTAGGACCTCTTCTTTAGAACTCTTTTTTCTTTCTTCTTCTTACTCCTCTAAAAATAAAATAAAATAAAATAAAATAAAAATTAAATTAAACTAACTAAAAAATATTAAAAATAATAATTAAATTAAATTAAATTAAATTAAAATAATAAATAAAAAAATTAATTTTTAATATAATAAAATAATAATAATAATAATAAAAAAATATTCTAAAAATTTTTAAACCATACATTAGGGTTACACTAATACATGCATGGTAGGAAATCGCTTTTTCTGATTTAGTTGAACTTAATTGAATGGTTGATTCACATTAAACATAATAATCAAATGGCTAATATGAATCTAATAGTCCAAAAATTAGATAAAGTTGACCTTCTTGCTCAGAAAATAGATCAACTCCTAACCCTAGGTCAACAATCTCCTGCACAATTCACATCATCTTCTAATTATCAGGAGAATTATTCAATCTGTGCTAGTCCAACCCATCATGTAAGTGAATGTCCTATGACTGCACAGTTTCCATATTTTATCCAAGAACAAGTTCAAGCTACTCAAGGATACTCCAAATTGATTAATGACCCATTTTCAAATTCATATAATTCAGATTGGAGTAACTTTAATTTTTCTTGGACATCCCAACAGACTCAGGCTCAGACCCAAATTTCACTTGAGCAAAATTATCAAAATAGGCCCCAATACAAAACTATGCCTATAATAATGGTCAGCCTAGTCAGTTTAACCAGCCATCATATTATAATCAGCCTTCATACCCACCTCCTCAACAGACCAATCTAGCTGATGATAGATTTAACCAACTTCAACAATTAATTCTAACTCAACAGCAATCTATCGCCAGACTAGAAGCTCAAATAGGATAATTAGTTGAGTCTAACATGAGGAGAGAACTAGATCAACTACCGAACCTACCAATTTCAAACAACCCACCTAATGACCACCAACCACCTGGATTAAATTATCAATCTAATGTTTCATCTAAGAATCTCCAATTTGAGAATACCAAAGTAATTCCTGAACTTAAAAGCTATAGGATTCTTATGGACCCATACCAAGACCAGGTGAGAGAGGCTAGTACTGATGCTAGCCAAAATAAAAATTTAGAGGAACTGGTTAGTACTGAGACTAACCACATAGAAGAACCCAAGCCAGGAATTAGTACTGATGCTAGTTCCAGTTTAAATGAGATAGAAATAAGGGAAAAAGAGAATAGATGATTTACCCGAGACTTATAAACCTAATGTCCTATTCCCTTCAACCCTAGAAGCTGGTTCTTCTTATAAAAATCAAAAGGCATGTAATGAAATGTCAATGGAGTTGTTTAAGCAGGATCACATTAATTTACCTCCAGAATTAAAATCCGCCTTTAGTCACCATTCCAGCACCCATTGAATCAAACTTAACTCCTAATAAAAAACTCCATTCATGAGCATTTTAGAAGAACAAATAGGAGTAATTCTTAATAAACATGGGTCTGAGAATGGAATCATAAATTATATCCCTAAAATTAACAAAGATTATATCAATAATGGGATTATAAATCAACTTTCTGAGATTGGCAATCCAAAACCATTGGAATTTGTCAATCCAATATTCGACACAGGATAGTGAGCTACATTGTGTCTGGCTGAAGACGGTAAACTTAGCGCTTGTTGGGAGGCAACCCAATATTTAGTTTTTATCTAATTTATCTTTTTAGTTTATTTTCTTTTTAGGATAATTTGAATAAGTTGGAGGGAGAGCTCAAATTTTCAAAGGCATGTGCTGGACCAAAAAAATAAAAATATACTGAGTTAGGTGTATTCTTTCATGTTCTTTATTACATCCTTTATTTTTTCTTCTCCATTGAGGACAATGTCGATTAAGTTGGGGGGAGAGAAAAATAAAAATTTTTTTAAAATTTTAAGTCCTCGAAAAAGTTAGTATTTAGTATTTAGATACTTGATTATGCTTAAGAATCGAATTAAACTAAGCATTTTTAAAAAGAAAATTGATGCACAGATTAGAGAATCTGTGAGATATTGAGGAATCAAGTATTAAGAAAATTCAATAAAGAGTTAAGTCTAGAACATAAAAAATTTTTCCTTGGAGCATTTCTAATTATTTCTACTAGCATCAAAGAAAAGTCTACTTTTTATAGGCTTGTGTAGGGTAACTATACGTTTCTTCATATAAAAATTTATTTTAATAAAATAGTTTCCAAGTACTTCTCACTGAGTAACCGGGCCTCTTTGCCTAAGCAAGCATTGAGTTTCGCGTCAAAAGGTGGGAAGGGCAAAGAAGCTCGTTGTAAAGCTAGTCTTAACTCGTAGCCTATTTGATTCGAGCTAGTAAGCCCGAGGGGTATTCTATACCTAGTGCCCTAAAGCCAACTGGTTTGGGAGTCATTGGCCCAAGACTCGCTACATGGATCAAATAGAAAGCTTAAGGAGTTAAGACACTCAATAGTGGTACAACGTTAAAAAAAAAAAAAAAAAAAAAAAAAAAAAAAAACATTGGTTTCCCACCAAGTAACCGGGTCCCGTTGCCTAAGTAAGCAATGATATTCGCATCAAAAAGTGGGCAATGTGAAAATAAAAATTAATAAATGAAGGATGGAAGTAGCAATACACCTGCCTATATGAAATTAGACAAATCAGAGATAAAGGTAGGATAATTTAGAAAAAGTTCTGAAAAATTTAATGTTCTTTACTTAATTTTTCTATTGATAAGTATTAATACCCCAATGATATATCTCATTTAAGCTCTACTGAATATCAATGGCCATTTTGAAAATTGCTTAGGTAAAATTCGAAACTCTAAAGTTAAAAGGTATTTAAAACTAAATTCTTTCTTTACTCGAGGACGAGCAAAGCTTAAGTTGGGGGGTGTGATAAGCATCATAAATTCACCAATAAAAGTATTAATTTATTAATTAATTTATATTAATTTTTAAGAATTATTAATCAATTTATATATAATTTTTAAAAAATTCATATTTTTATTAATTAAAAAATTAATTAAAAAATAATAAAAATAATAAAAATAAAAAATAAAATTTTATTATCAATAGAAAGAGCTCATTTTTTTGATCACAACGAAATAAATTTCAAGTAAAACGGAGCTAAAATGGAAAAGATATGAATTTTTAAAAATATAAAATAAATAAAAATTAAATAAAAAAGAAAATGGCTCAGCCGGCTCCGCAAGCCGAGCCACCAAGCCAAGCCGAGCCACCAAGCCAAGCCAAGCCATCAAAGCCGACTCAGCCGTTGAAGCCATCAGCCGGTCCACGATCCAGGCGTGGACCGCCAGCTCAGCAAAATCCGGCGAATCAGAGCTTGCCACGTGGTGGACCTAGACCCCTAAAGGGTCTACAGAAATTTATCGTGGCTCACAAGGGTAATTTAGTCTTTTCACTCGACAACAGAAGGCGCTGATTGGCTTGCGGTGTGCGGTGCGGCCGGTCCACGCGGTCCATGGGAACAGTGATTGCGCGATCGGACGGATGTGGTTGTTTGCGGTCAGGATCGGACGGCTGTGGTTGCTTCCGAATTTTATTCAGCTACAGACATCACGCGGATCACCATCGGATGGCAGCGCTCGATCCAGGCGATGATCCGATGGTCCAGAAAGCTCCCGACGGTGATCAAACTCTCAGGCGCATGATTTGCGGCCAGATTTCCTCCATCAAGCGCGATCCAACGGCCAGAATTTAATCCGACCCGATCTGAGCTGATCTGCATCCGATTTTGATGATTTTTGGACCGTTGGATTTCCTATTGAATGGCTGGATTTTATCAGATTTATCAGAGATGTATCAGAGCTATTTTAATTCAAATTTTATTCAAGATTTTGATGATTACAAAGGCCATTAGTCCCACATTGCCTTTAGAAGCAAACTTTCCAGCCCTCCTAGCTCTATAAAAAGGACCCCAGGCCTCCAAAAATCAACATCTCCGATCAAGGTGAAGCTTTGGTATAGGGCGAAGCCAGGCTATGGGTTAAAGGCTGCTTCGAAGCAACGGGTGCCGAGAAGAAGAGCCGAGCTTCTACACCATCTTTCTGCCAATGCCGATCCAAGATCAGAGATCAGGCTATTTTATTTTATTTTCTTTTCTTTTTAAATTTTATGTATTTAAATTCTTAAAATTTTAATTAATAAAAATTTTATTTTTGCACTTTTAATTTCTTACTTTTTATTTTTATTATAATTTAATTTCTGCACTTTAATTATTACTTTTTGCTTTTATTGCAAGTAGATGCTAAGATCTAACTAATAGATCTTAGTACCAAGTTTAAATTTCTGCACCTTTTAATTTTTACTTTTAATTTTCCGACTTCACTTTTGATTCCAAAAACTCAAATTCTTTTCTTCTTTTCTTTTCAAAAATCAAAGATTTCAAATCTAAAATACTACCTTCCCTGTGGATTCGATCCGACTCACTGCTATCTACGCAATTTCAATGATTTTAAGAAGTCGGATTAAACTGATAAACATGGTGTCTTAACGACAACATCGCATTCCTATCAGTACCTTAGGTCAAAGAATCAAACACACTACTGTAGCTTCGAGCCAGTCATCAATGATGACTACTCGATGGTCAAGTGCCCTCATTCTCTAACGAGTGTGTCGGAAGAGATCGGATTAATCACCATCCTCATGATGATTTTATGATCGAAAGCATTTTATGATTTAATAATGAAAATTCATATCTTAAATTTTTAACTCTTAAAAACATGAACTACCATTACCATCAACTCAATGGATGTATCATAGACTCTTTCAAATATACACTGTGATAGAAAATAATCTATTTCATTATATATAGCTAAAATTATAATTTTGTTCTTAGAAATGTATTACAAGGGTCAGCCAGTCTAGCTTTTAGGGCACATATATCTAACAAACTCCCACTTGACCTAAAGCCAATAGGCTAAAAATCTAAGTCCTATCTTCTTAAGGTGGGCTTCGATCTTCTACTAGTCCAACGGCTTTGTAAGTGGATCTGCCACATTATCTATGGAGTCGACTCTCTTAACCTCGATGTAACCTTTCTCAAGGTAATCGCTGATGAGGTGGTATCACTGCTCGATGTGCTTAGATTTTTGATGAGACCTTGGCTCCTTTGTAAGGGCTATGGTGCCATTATTGTCACAGTATAGAGGAATGACATCCGGTGGCATCACTCTGATCTCTGCGGTGAATTTTTTGTACCAGAATATCTTCTTCGCTACTTCTGATGCAGCGATGTACTTTGCTTTCATGGTAAAATCTGCTATCACTGTCTGCTTGAAACTCTTCTAACTGACAGCACCACCATTATACACAAATAGAGTCTCAGATGTTAACTTTCGATCATCTATATTAGACATAAAATTTGAGTCTGTATATCCCTAGGCTTGGAGTTCTCAATTATCAAAAACTAACATCATATCCTTAGTTCTTCTTAAGCTTAAAGATACATTTCACAGAAGTCTAGTATTCTTCATCTAGATTCGATTGATATGTACTGGTGACACTCATAGCATGGGCTGTATCAGGTCGTGTACATAACATGGCATACATGAGGCTTCCTATTGCTAAAGCATAAGGGATCTTGCTCATGCATTCAATCTCCTCAGGTGTGTTGGGACACATTTTCTTGGAGAGATGAATGCCATGTCTGAAGGGTACCAATCCGCTCTTGGAGTTTTCCATGCTAATCCTCTTTAGCACTTCCTCTATGTACATCTTCTGCGAAAGACCTAGCATCCTATTCGGTCTATCTCTATAGATCTTAATTCTTAGAATAAAGGATGCTTCTCATAGGTCATTCATGGAGAATTCTTTAGATAACCATATTTTAACTATGGTCAATATGAAAATATCATTCTTAATAAGGAAGATATCATCCACGTATAGTACGAGAAAGACAATAGCACTCCCATAGATCTTTTTGGAAATACATGGTTTCTCCTCATTCTTGATGAAACTAAATAATTTGATCACATCATTAAAATGAGTATTCCAACTCTGAGATGCTTGCTTAAGTCCATATATGGACCTTTGCAACTTGCATACTTTGTGATCAACATCACTAGATGTGAAACCTGTGAGCTCAAAAGTGGCACTCTCAAGTCTTGGAAATATAAGAAGATAGGTCATGGGAAGATAGGAGCGAGCCAAAAGAAGAATTAATCTTAATAGTAAAGTTTAGAAACTGGGCCGACTCACTCTGAAACTGAGTCGACTCAGTTGTGAACTAGATTGGCTCAGTCCAAGATTTGGTCGGCTAGGTCTCAGAGAAAAATTCAAACAGAGAACAGCATTTTTGGGCTATTGGCATGGTACACAACTGGGTCAACTCAGTTTGGGATTGAGCCAACCTAGTCGCAGGTTAGTCGGCTCCATCTGAAACTAGGTTGGCTTAATTTTTGCGGGTTATTATTTTATGTACGTGGGTTGTTTGGATTTGGAGAGTTTTTCTATGAGCTTGGGCTTGACCCTTTGTAAAGTATATATACTGAAAATAGATCAAGATTGTAAGTGTGCTAAAATATGCTGAATAAAAGCTTTTTTCTCCCAAAAATTTCTTCTTCTCTTTTTTCCTATTCCTTGATTTATTTGATCGTGCTTCCGCATAGATCTTTAAGAAGTACTTTCTTGTTGCTTGGCTAATCACTGACGGCCACGTCGATCCGTGGGGGAAGAAAACATATTTCCAACATTTGGTATCAGAGCGGTGTTGCATGGAAGGAAGGAAGATGCCTAGGATTTACTACATCCAGGATTTGTTGCACCAAATTTTATCATAAAACTTCTAGTTTGCTTCGTGGTAATCTCTAGATTGAGATGAAGATTGTTTACATGAAGGAATGGTAATATAGAAGTTTGGAAAGAGGATTTAGGACTAGTTAGATCTTCTATGAAGGATAGTTTTACTGGTGTGTGATCATGAAGGGTGTTAGGGATCTGTTCTTAACTTGTTTGAAGTCATGGGATCAAGTGGATTAAAGGTGGATTTTGAGAAGTTCGACGGTAAGGGAAACTTTATCCTATGGCAGCAAAGAGTAAAGGACTTGTTGGTTCAGTAGAAGATCTACAAGATCTTAACAAAAGAAAGGCTGGAAAAGATCAGTGCTGAGGATTAGGAAGAGCTGGAGGAAATTATTTTTAGCATAATCCAGATGTACTTGGCCGATCAGGTTTTGCCTGAGGTTTGTATAAAGACTATGGCAAAGGGGCTCTGGGAGAGATTGGAGAACATATACATGGAGAAGAACATGACGAACAAGCTATGAATGAAGAAATAGTTGTATAGTCTTAGGATGCCCGAAGGCGGAGATCTTGTTGCACATATCCAAAGGATCAATTAGGTGTGTTTTGAGGTGATGTGTTTGGATGTGAAGATCGACGAGGAGGATCGGGCATTGCTGCTATTATGTTCTCTCCCAAGTTCGTATGATGATCTCATTACAACTCTAGTTTATGGGAAGGAGATCCTAAACTATGAAGAGGTTGTTGGTGTGCTCAGATCAAATGAGTAAAGGAAGATGATCTACAAGGGTGACCCTAAGTCTGAGATCTTGGCTATGAATGAAAGACAGGAAAGATCAAAGAAGGAGACAAGAGGAAAATCCAAGGACAGGTCAAAGTCTCACGATCAGAGGAAGATGACATTAAAATATTATAAATATCATTAGTCTGGATATGTGAGGAGAGATTATCCCCTTTTAAGATCAGAAAAAGAGAAGGCCAGCAAGGGATATGATACAGCTTCTATAAGCAGTGGAGAAGACCTGCTAGTTGTATCAGATGGATTCATAGAGTACGATACTATGTGGATATTAGATTCAGCATGCTCGCACCACTATACTTCTCATTGAAAGTAGTTTGCTACCTACCAAAAGGTCGATGATGGAAGTGTCAATCTTGGAGATGATCACCCATGCAAAGTAGCTGGAATGGGCTCTATCAGGATGATGATGTACGATGGGATCATTCGTACATTATCAAATGTCAGACATATATCAGAGTTGAAAAAAAATTTGATTTCTTTGGACTACTTGGAGGAGTAGGATTATGCTTTTAGTAGCCAAGCTGGGACTAGATGTCTGAAAATTTCTAAGAAAGCTTTGGTGGTGATGAGAGGTAGAAGATTGAGCAACAATCTTTGCAAAATGGAAGGCTCAGTGATAAATGATAGTGCAGAGGTGCTAGCAATGGCATAGGAGGAGCAGATTTTATATCGACTGTGGCACTATCGGATGGGTCATATGAGTGATCGTGGGCTCACAGAACTAAGTAGAAGAAGTATGATCCCATCCCTGAAGAAGGATGGCACAGATCTTTGTGAGCCATGTATCTTTGGCAAACAACATAGGATGAAGTTTGCCAGAAGTACCAAGCACAGTGAGGGAGTGCTGGATTTAGTGCACTCGGATGTATGGAGATCGGCTCCTATATCAGCTAGAGGTGGGGCAAAATACTTTATTACTTTCGTTGATGATTTCTCAAGGAAGGTATGGGTTTATCTGATCAGAGAAAAATAAGAGGTGTTTGCCCAATTCAGAGCCTAGAGAGTTGAAGTAGAGGAGTCAGGAAGAGGTAAAGTATCTGAGGCCAAACAATGGAGCGGAGTATACTAGCCTGAAGTTCAGAAGGTACTATGAGAAAAATGGCATCAAACATCATTACACGATGAGGATGACTCTCCAGCAAAATGGTGTCGTGAGAGGATAAACCGAATACTGATCGAGAAGGCACGGAGTTTGAGACTGTAGACATCACTCCTAAAGTTCTTTTTGTTAGATATATGTGCCCTAGAAGCCAGAATTGGCTGATACTTGTAATACACTTCTAGGGATGAAATTATAATTTTGACTATAATCAATAAAATGGGTTATTTTCTATCACATATGTGTATTTAGTGTCTGTGATATATCCTTTGAGTTAATGGTAATGATAATTCATATTTTCAAGAGTTAAAAATTTAAGACATGAATAATCATTATTAACTCATAAAATGCTCCCGACCATAGGATCATCACGAGGATGGTGATTGATCCGAAAGGTTGGTGTATAATCGCTTCTCTTTAGTAGATGAGTCTTGAGTCTATGGTGTGGAGACATCAGAGCGAGAGTATAGGTACTCGTTAGAGAACGAGGGCACTGAGCGTGACCACCTCGAGTAGTCATTAGGGAGTCTACCTTCTCGTCAATGACTGACTCGATGCTGCAGTAGTGTGTCTGGTTCTTTGACCTGAGGTGCATCGGCAGTTCACCTTGAGGGTGTTATAGTTTGACTACATCATTACTCGGTCTCCTAGCCATTCGAAATTCTGAGGTGTATGTTGGCTATAGCATGTTCATTGTAGGAACTGGATAGCATCAAGATAGGAATCTATCTACCTCGATGGTAGAGGAGCAGCCCTATGATGATCATGAGAATCAAGTCCAGAAGTCCATGGCCATGGCAGAGTGAAATAATAGAAAGAGTTTCTATTTAGCTTTTCACATCGGACTTGAATCGAATGATTACATCATATGACAGAGACTAGGGTTTGACGAGTTCACCTTAACCCTAATCTGATCGGGGCTCAAGATAGAAGAACTTAATCACACAGGTAGCTGCACCAAGAGGTTCACATTCAGCTCTGATGGGTTGCCACCATATACTGCTAGGTGTCACTGGTGGATTTTGGGAGCAATTAGAATGATTTAGATGATCGATCATTCTAGCTGTTCGAATCAGAAGAGTTCTGATCCATCGAAAGGAGTTTCGATGATGTCGATGATAGAGATCATGACATATCCCATTACCATACAGAACTGAACCTAACTGGGTCACACAAACAAGGGTTTGAATCTGGTGATCATCAATTGAACTGATCTAGTTCAATTGATCTGAATGAGATTCAATTAGGTTCAAGAAAATCATGCTAGCACTCGATTGAACCTAACGTTCTTCTTTTACTATCATAAATAGTTGTCCTGACTGAGCCAAAGGAGTTTGTGCTCAATCAGAGGCCTTCACTTGGTCTGACTGGAGCTTGTCCAAGTCAGAAAAGGTTGTCTTATTTTGTAAGACAATACCTGCCATTTCACCTCATTTCCTTTGACTTTGGTCAAAAGTTGACCTTTGACTGGTCAAACGTTGACCATTGACACTTTGACTTCTTGTCCACATGTCATGCACCTATTGGAGAGCTGGTGGGGGCCTGTCCCCCTGCCAGAACCTGGCAAGGAGGAAGGGCGCACGCCACCCTTGGCGTGTGCCCAAGTTGGAGGCGCCTAGGAGTCCTTGTTGGATAAGGACTCCATCTCCTTTTTGGATTCCGATTAGAGTTCTCCTAAGAACCAACTTTGACTGGTCTTAGGTGCCATCTAAGGAGGAATCCAGGGGACTCTATTCCCACCAATCAGATTTAGATCTGATTTCACAAAGGGTTGTGATTGGTTGGGAAGAAGAGGAGTTGGATCACAGATAGTCTATAAATAAGACCCTGCGCCCAACTCAAATTAATAAGATTGGAGAATTGAAATCCCATGCCCCAAGGCTGCCTCTCCCCTCTTCCTCCATGCCAAACCCACCTTCTCCCTCTCCTCTCCATGTCCAAAAGTATTTTGGACCTTGGTTGGTGCAATCCAGATGAGAGAAAGGCGACTGAAAGCTAGAAGGCTGCGCTGCTGCAAAGGACAACTGCTGATCTTCAAAAGGAGTTTTGAAGATCCTTCAGATCAGATCCAGATCTAATTTTTGGAGACATGATAGAGAAGAAGAGGATCTCTAGATCCAACTCGAGTGGATATTGGTAGAGGCCAGGCACTTGCGTGGCTAGATCCAGAACCTTCCGCTGCTCACAGGATCATCATCGGGTAATAGGATTACCCACTTCAAGGTAAATTAAATTTGATTTAATTTATCTAATTTTATTTTAACTATTAAAATAATAAGAATTAGATCTAAAATATCTCAGATCTAATTCAAATAAAAAATAAAATAAAATATATCTCTTAATCTGTTAGATCTGAACGAACCTGGTCTGAAAAATCAAGATTTTCCTTCAACTGATATCAGAACCAAGGTTCCAAAAATGTTCAGATCTAATTTCAAATTTATTCTAAATAGAAAATAAGTAATTTTAGATGTCACATGAGATGTGATCAGATCTGAAATCAAAAAAAATTAAAATTAAATGATTTGGATCTAAGATTAGAAATTATGCATGACTAGTTCTAAAATAGAATAGTTCTATAGAATAGTCTTGTATGTTTTTAATTTAATTTGATTAAATCATATTTTAGATCTATTTATTTACTATTTTTTGATATTATAATTATTATAATAACATCTAAGAAATAGTAAATAAAAATTATTTAATTTTAAATATCATATGAGATATGATTGATGCATGTCTAGACTAGTTGTAGAATAGTTCTACATAGTTGTCTAGATTAGAATTTATTTTGATTAGATCAATTTAAATCTAATTTTTTAGATTATTATGAGATAATTTAGATCTGAAAATATGCATGATTCGATACATGAGATGTATGCAAAATATGCCATGATTAGATCTAATTTGTATATGAGATATATGATATAGATCTAAAACTATTTTGTAGTATTTACATGTTCCTGATTAAGGCGTTCCTCTTGGCCGTCCGGTCATAAGAACGAAGAAGGGTTTAAAGGCCCTCTCCTTCCCATTCGATGGGGTGTTCTTATGACGTGTAGGGGTGCTGCGTGTTCGTCCTTAATCAGAAATCCAAAACTTACTTTCTGCAAAACCCTAGATCCTGAAACCCTAGGATTTATTATGCATATTTTGTTTATGAACCCTAACTTAATTAAGAATTAAGATTATGAAATATTAATTAGGTCTAAAATTGAGAATTTTTAGATCTAAGACATATTCATAATACTGGGTTCGGGCTTGGGTAGCTCAATTAGGTCTAAGCGGTTGATCAAACCGAATCAAGAGTTGGTTAGATGGGATCAACAATGCTTAAATTGACCAGCCTAATAGGATTAAGTCTGGGTCAAGATCGAGTCACGATCAAGCAAGACCTAATTAGGCTCAGAGGTTAGAGTCTGGATTGTAGGCTAACCCAATTGGTTCTGGCTCAACAATTTGGTGTCTAAGGTAAGTTTGGCACATACGACCGACTGATTTTTAATTGGAAGCTACTCGACCTGAATGCATTCTTGTACGAGTTAATGGCATATTCCTTCCACCGATCTCACTTACCTGGCCATATCTGTTGACACAGTTCTGATCTTGAGGTGGTCAATAATCCGAGCTAACCCATGCCACTAGGTTAGTCATAATTGTTATGACTATGACAAGTCTAGTTTAATGAGACCTGAATCAATTCTCCCTAAGAAAAGATTAAGTCTGAGGTCTTCCACCATTGTAGATGTGCGGGCCCTTCCCGGGGTTGATTGTTCTCGGCTGGATACAGTGGCTCAGTTGCACCGAAAAGATGCAACCATGTCTATTAGGCATTGGATGCTATGGGCTGGAGGATGAGTTGGGCTCAATATTCTTGGATACGGTGAGAGACTCAATTAGGAATCCAGTCTATGCAAATGGTGGGTCTGACTTAACTAAGGAGTGGATCAATATTTCGGATACGGTGAGATTCATGAATTAGAGATCCAAGTTTGGGTGCACCATGATTAGAGAATCATTGAACAAGAGTTGTTCACTCATTGGCTAACCCATCACCAATAACTGTTAGGTGAGGTGATGAGTCAGTTGGTGAGACCGCACCACCCACTAGAAATCATTAATCATGGAGATTTTTGCATCTCTACAGAGGGAGTGTAGGGATCCGAGAAAATAGTGGGAGCTAATTTGTTTAAAAATAAAATCCCTAAATAAATTGGTCAAGTCATAATTACAGTATCTAACTAGAATCTTTGACTCTCTACAGGAAAAATGTCTGCGTCCAACCCATTAGCACGTATCCTGGACACACATAGACTGACCGGAACCCAATTATAAAGATTGGCTCAGGAACTACAAAATTATTTTGGGTTTCGAAGAAGTTAACCCATGTATTTGGACCAGGACCCTCCCACCTTACCAGCTCCGTCCATCCACTGAACAGAGAGCGTCTCTGAAAAAATGGATTGACGAAGATAATAAGGCCAGATATTACATGTTGGGCTCGATGTCTGATGAGCTCCAGCGCCAACATGAAGATATCGGGACTGCTCGCCAAATGTTGGCTCACCTGCAGGAGATGTTTGGTGAACAGAGTCGCGCAGCCAAATATCAAGTCACGAAATGACTTTTTAAGGCTAAGATGCGTGATGGGCAGTCAGTCCAAGATCACTGTCTGATGAATGATCAAGGACATGGAAGAGCTTGAGAAGCTCGGTGTGAAGTTAGACTTGGATCTGCAGAACGATATTAATTCTGCAATCCTTGACTGATGCATATGGGCAATTCATCATGAATTACCACATGCATAAACTTCAGAAATTCCTTGGCCGAGTTAATGAATATGCTGGTTACCGCTGAGCTTTCTATGAAAGGTTCTAAAGGCTCAGTTCTTGCTATGGAACGGACTTCTTCCAAAAGAAAGTCTTATGGAAAGAAAAAGAAGTCTGTGAAAAAGCAGAAGGTGGAAGGATCAAAGAAGAAGAAGGCAGAGCCGAAGAAGAAGGCCGATGGCAAAGGAAAGTGTTTCCATTGCAACAGCGACGGCCATTGGAAGCGGAACTGCCCTACTTACCTGGCCACCCTGAAGAACAAGAAGGAAGGTCCTTCTGGAGGTATGCTCGTTATTGAGTCTAACCTTACGATTTCTTCTGCATCCAGTTGGGTGCTTGACTCTGGTTCTAGTGCTCATCTGTGCACTTCTATGCAGGGTCTTGAGGATAGCAGGAGGCTGAGGGATGGAGACATGATCCTACGCATCGGTAATGGAGCAAGAGTTGCTGCAGTAGCCGTGGGAACATACCCTCTACGATTACCATCTGGTTTAGACTTAGTTTTGAAAGACTGTTATTATGTGCCTGCAGCTAGCAGGAATTTGATTTCTGTTTCATGCTTAGCACAAGAAGGCTTATGTGATTACCTTCTTTAAGGACCATTGTAACATTCTTTATGAAAGAAATAAAATTGCAAATGGTTTCCTTATTAATGGTCTTTATCAGCTACATATTGATGTACCTATTCTAACTATCGAGCAAAACGTGAATGCCAAACGACCTAGGGATAGTCCAAACGACAGATATCTATGGCACCTGAGATTAGGTCATATAGCAGAAGATAGGATCAACAAATTGGAGAAAAATGGGCTATTGAGTCCATTGACTTCCGAGTCATATCCAACTTGTGAATCTTGTCTTCAAGGCAAAATGACTAAACTCCCTTTTGTTGGACATGGGGAGAGGGCCACAGATCTCCTTGCCCTAGTACATACTGATGTGTGCGGCCCATTTGATGTGCCGGCTAGAGGCAATTTTGTCTACTTCATTACCTTTACCGATGATCTGTCTAGGTATGGGTATGTGTATCTTATGAGACACAAGTCTGAAGCTTTTGAAAAGTTCAAAGAATTCAGACATGAAGTAGAAAAACAAACTGGAAAAAATTAAGGTTCTTCGATCAGATCGAGGAGGTGAATACCTTAGCCGAGAATTCCTAGACTATCTTAAGGATAAATGGCATAGTCTCTCAATGGACTCCACCAGGAACACCTCAACTCAACGGGGTTTCAGAATGGAGAAATCGGAACTCTATTGGATATGGTTCGATCCATGATGAGCTTCACAGACCTCCCTGATTTTCTTTGGGGACATTCATTGTTAACTTCAATCTATCTACTGAATAGGGTTCCTCTAAAACCGTTCCTACCACACCGTATGAGATATGGCACGGTAAGAAACCAAGTCTGAGTCATCTCAGAATTTGGGGTTGTCCGGCTCATGTCAAAAGACAACAAGCGGACAAGTTAGAGTTTAGGTCCTTTAGAGCTCGATTCATAGGATATCCTAAAGAGTCATTAGGATACTATTTCTACATTCCAGAAGACCACAATGTGATTGTGAGTCGACATGCCATCTTTCTTGAAAAATAGTTTATTCAAGATAGCGGCATTGGAAAGCAGATCAAGCTTGATGAGAAAGTCTCACAAGTACAATGAGCTAAGGACCAATTGGAACCAAATCAGGTTGAGCCAATAAGAACACTACCTCCTCCACCTCGTAGATCGAAAAGAGTTTTCCGTCCCCCTGAAAGATACTTAGGTATTATTTCAGAGGACGTAGAGAAAATGTTCCTCGTAGGTAATGGTGCTCATGGTGATGATCCCAAAACCTACAACGAGGCGATATCAGATATCGACTCCGAGAAATGGCTAGAGGCAATGCAGTCAGAAATTGACTCGATGCACTCAAACCAAGTCTGGACCTTGGTAGATCCACCAGAAGGTATAGTACCTATTGGGTGTAAATGGATCTTCAAGAGAAAGATTGGTGCAGATGGGAATGTGGAGACATTCAAGGCTAGACTAGTGGCAAAAGGTTATAGTCAATGCGAAGGCATTGACTATCAGGATACCTTTTCCCAGTAGGCTATGCTAAAATCCATCCGCACATTGCTTGCCGTTGCAGCCTATTTCGATTATGAAATATGGCAAATGGACGTGAAAATGGCATTCTTAAATGGATATCTTGAGGAAGATATCTATATGGAACAGCCGCTAGGTTTCACATCCAGTGATACTGATCACAAGGTTTGCAAGCTGCAAAGGTCCATATATGGACTTAAGCAAGCATCTCGGAGCTGGAACACTCATTTCAATGATGTGATCAAAAATTTGGTTTCATCAAAAATGAAGAGGAACCATGTGTTTTCAAAAGGGTCAGTGGGAGCGCTGTTGTCTTCCTCGTATTGTACGTGGATGACATCCTCCTTATTGGGAATGATATTCCCATGTTGACAACAGTCAAATGTGGTTGTCCAAGGAATTCTCCATGAAAGACCTAGGTGAAGCATCCTTTATTCTAGGAATTAAGGTCTATAGGGATAGACCGAATAGGATGCTAGGACTTTCACAGAAGATGTACATAGAGGAAAGTACTAAAGAGGTTTAGTATGGAAAACTCTAAGAGGGGATTAATACCCTTCAGACATGGTATTCATCTTTCCAAGAAGATGTGCCCTAGCACACCTGAGGAAATAGAACGCATGAGCAAGATCCCTTATGCTTCTGCAATAGGGAGCCTCATGTATGCCATGCTATGTACACGACCTGATATAGCCCATGCTGTGAGTGTCACAAGCAGATATCAGTCAAATCCAGGTGAAGAACACTGGACTTCTGTGAAATGTATCCTTAAGTACTTGAGAAGAACTAAGGATATGATGTTGGTCTTTGGTAACGGAGAACTCCAAGTCCAAGGATACACAGACTCGGATTTCATGTCCGATATAGATGATCGAAAGTCGACATCTGGAAGTCTGTTTGTGTGCAATGGTGGTGCTGTCAGCTGGAAGAGTTCCAAGCAAACCATGATAGCAGATTCCACCATGGAAGCAGAATATATCGCTGCATCAGAGGCTGCGAAGGAAGCATTCTGGTATAAGAAGTTTGCTGCAGAAATTGGAGTAATGCCATCAGATGCCATTCCTCTATACTGCGACAATAATGGCGCCATAGCCCTTGCTAAGGAGCCGAGGTCTCACCAGAAATCCAAGCACATTGAGCGGCGATACCACCTCATCCGCGATTACCTCGAGAAGGGTTACGTCGAGGTCAAGAGAGTCAACTCCACAGATAATGTGGCAGACCCACTTACAAAGCCGTTGGGCCAGCAGAAGATCGAAGCCCACCTTGAGAAGATGGGACTTAGACTTGTAGCCAATTGGCTTTAGGACAAGTGGGAGATTGTTAGATATATGTGCCCTAGAAGCCAGAATTGGCTGACACTTGTAATACACTTCTAGGGGCAAAATTATAATTTTGACTATAATCAATAAAATGGGTTATTTTCTATCACATATGTGTATTTAGTGTCTGTGATACATCCTTTGAGTTAATGGTAATGATAATTCATATTTTCAAGAGTTGAAAATTTAAGACATGAATAATCATTATTAACTCATAAAATGCTCCCGACCATAGGATCATCACGAGGATGGTGATTGATCCGGAAGGTTGGTGTACAATCGCTTCTCTTTAGTAGATGAGTCTTGAGTCTACGGTGTGGAGACACCGGAGCGAGAGTACAGGTACTCGTTAGAGAACGAGGGCACTGAGCGTGACCACCTCGAGTAGTCATTAGGGAAGTCTACCTTCTCGTCAATGACTGACTCGATGCTGCAGTAGTGTGTCTGGTTCTTTGACCTGAGATGCATCGACAGTTCACCTTGAGGGTGTTATAGTTTGACTACACCATTACTCGGTCTCCTAGCCATATGGAACCCTGAGGTGTATGTTGGCTATAGCATGTTCATTGTAGGAACTGGATTGCATCAAGATGGAATCTATCTACCTCGGTGGTAGAGGAGCAGCCCTATGATGATCATGAGAATCAAGTCCAGAAGCCCATGGCCATGGCAGAGTGAAATAATAGAAAGAGTTTCTATTTAGATTTTCACATCGGACTCGAATCGAATGATTACATCATATGACAGAGACTAGGGTTTGACGAGTTCACCTTAACCCTAATCTGATCGGGGCTCAAGATAGAAGAACTTAATCACACAGGTAGCTGCACCAAGAGGTTCGCATTCAGCTCTGATGGGTTGCCACCATATACTGCTAGGTGTCACTGGTGGATTTTGGGAGCAATTAGAATGATTTAGATGATCGATCATTCTAGCTGTTCGAATCAGAAGAGTTCTGATCCATCGAAAGGAGTTTCGATGATGTCGATGATAGAGATCATGACATATCCCATTACCATACAGAACTGAACCTAACTGGGTCACACAAATAAGGGTTTGAATCTGGTGATCATCAATTGAACTGATCTAGTTCAATTGATCTGAATGAGATTCAATTAGGTTCAAGGAAATCGTGCTAGCACTCGATTGAACCTAACGTTCTTCTTTTACTATCATAAATAAGTTGTCCTGACTGAGCCAAAGGAGTTTGTGCTCAATCAGAGGCCTTCATATGGTCTGACTGGAGGTTGTCCAAGTCAGAAAAGGTTGTCTTATTTTGTAAGACATTACCTGCCATTTTTGGTCACCTGCCATTTCTCGTCCTTTGACTTTGGTCAAAAGTTAACCTTTGACTGGTCAAATGTTGACCATTGACACTTTGACTTCTTGTCCACGTGTCATGCACCTATTGGAGAGCTGGTGGGGGCCTGTCCCCCTGCCAGAACCTGGCAAGGAGGAGGGCGCACGCCACCCTTGGCGTGTGCCCAAGTTGGAGGCATCCAGGAGTCCCTGTTGGACAGGGACTCCATCTCCTTTTTGGATTCCAATTAGAGTTCTCCTAAGAACCAACTTTGACTGGTCTTAGGCACCCTCTAAGGAGGAATCCAGGGGACTCTATTTCCACCAATCAGATTTAGATCTGATTTCACAAAGGGTTGTGATTGGTTGGGAAAGAAGAGGAGTTGGATCACAGACAGTCTATAAATAAGACCCTGCGCCCAACTCAAGAAAGCATCTAATAAGATTGGAGAATTGAAATCCCATACCCCAAGGCTGCCTCTCCCCTCTTCCTCCATGCCAAACCCACCTTCTCCCTCTCCTCTCCACGTCCAAAAGTATTTTGGACCTTGGTTGGTGCAATCCAGATGAGAGAAAGGCGACTGAAAGCTAGAAGGCTGCGCTGCTGCAAAGGACAACTGCTAATCATCAAAAAAAGTTTTGAAGATCCTCTAGATCAGACCCAGATCTAATTTTTGGAGATGTAATAGAGAAGAAGAGGATCTCCAGATCTAGCTCGAGTGGATACTAGTAGAGGCCAGGCACTTACGTGGCTAGATCCAGATCCTTCTACTGCTCACCGGATCATCATCGGATAATAGGATTACCCACTTCAAGGTAAATTAAATTTGATTTAATTTATCAAATTTTATTTTAATTATTAAAGTAATAAGAATCAGATCTAAAATATTTTAGATCTAATCTAGATTAAAGAAAAAAAAAATTTAAAATATATCTCTTGATCTGAACGAACCTGATCCAAAAAATCAGGATTTTCCTTCACTTTTGGGGTGATGCAATAACTTTTTCTTGTTTTCTTGTGAACATGTCCCATTATTATAAGCTGAATGGAGGCATTCTAGAAGAGGTCTGAAGTAGGAAGAAGGTGAAGCTTGGCCACCTAAAAGTCTTTGGTTGCACAGCCTATGCACATGTGGAGGCAATCGAGAGGAGCAAATTGAACCTGAAATCTCAAAAGATGACATTCATAGGATATCCACAAGGAGTCAAGGGATACCTACTTTGGGACTCTTAGGCATCGAAGTCAGTGATCAGCAGAGATGTTATCTTTGACAAGAAGAGCATCTTGAGAAGGTCTGGGATAGATGGAACTTGGGAAAGAAAGGTGAACAATGATGGTCAGTCAGGAAATGATGGTATGTAGGTTACATCAACTTACAAGAGTGTTCCTGTTGAGGTGGAGCTGGATAGAAAAGTATTGTCTTAGATTGAAAATCAGCATGGAGAGCCGATAGTTCAGACAGATGTGCAGGAGCAGCCACAGACATCAGGCAAAGATGTGCCAGCGGGAGTGGCTTTGCACAAGCCCCAGCGTACTGTTAGGAGATCGGTCAGATATGATATTGATGAGGTTATCTCCTATGCACTCATCACTGCTAATGGAGATCTAGAGAATTATGTAGAGGCCATGGAGAGTGAGGATTATGATTCATGGATGCAGGCCATGAAGGAGGAGATAGAATCACTTGAGAAGAATCAAACATGGCAGTTGGTGGATCTTTCAGAGGGTGCTTGATCTATTGGCTCAAAGTGGATGTTCACAAAGAAAGAGGCACCTTCAGAACAAGGTGGAGTCAGATTCAAAGCAAGGTTGGTAGCAAAGGGATACTTATAAAGGAAAGAAATTGACTACACAGAAATTTTCTCTCCTGTGGTGCGTCATATATCTATTTGAGTTTTGCTATCACTGGTGGCATAGCATAACATGAAATTGAAATAGATGGATGTGAAGACGGCCTTTCTTCATGGAACTTTGGAGGAAAGAATCTACATGAAGTAGTCAAATGGTTTCATGGAGATGGAACTGGAAGAAAAGGTGTGCTTACTCAGGAAGCTTTTGTATGGCTTGAAACAATCTCCTCGTCAGTGGTATCGAAGGTTTGATAGCTTTGTCTTGAGCCTGGGTTTCAGTAGATGTGAATATGATTGTTGTGTCTATGTCAAGGATGTAGATGAGGAGAATGCCCTATACCTATTATTATATGTAGATGATATGCTCATAGCCAATAGAAGCATGAATGCTGTGAAAAGATTGAAAAGGGCATTATCATCTAAATTTGAGAGAAGATTTGGGTCTAGCTGAGAAAATCCTTGAAATGGAGATTTGCAGAGATAGGTGCAAAGGGGTGCTTCATTTGTCACAAGAAAAGTATGTCCAAAAGATTCTGAAGAGGTTTGGAATGGAGAAGGCCAAACCTACAGAGATGCCATTGCCTAGCCATATGTCTCTATCCAAGTCACAGTACCCCCAGTCAGAAGAGGGGAGAGAGTACATGGAGCGAGTCCCTTAAGCAAATGTTGTAGGTAGTGTGATGTACACTATGGTATGCTGTAGACCAGATATAGCACATGTTGTGAGCATGGTTAACAAATACATGGCTAACCCTGGGAAGGAACATTGGAAAGCATTGAAATGGATATTAAGATATCTACGTGGAACAAGAAATTATGGTTCGATATTTGGTGGGCAGTAGGGAGGATTTGGAGAGCAATCTGTAAAGATGAGTGAAGGTTCAGGTCCTTTGGAAGGATTTGTTGATTCAAATTATGCTGGTGATCTTAATACAAGAAGGTCTACTACTGGATACCTTTTCTGCATATATGATGGACTGGTGTCTTGGAGATCAATGCTTCAGACAATCACGGCCTTATCTACCATAAGGAGGATAGTAATTAGGATAACGGGAGGCTGCAAAGAAAGCTCTTTAGCTTAGGAGGCTGATTGATGAGTTGGGATGGAGCAATTCTCTCCTC